>MU388941.1:49000-121570 GCA_022578795.1 Xylariaceae sp. FL0255 | reverse complement strand
AATTACTATTATAAAAAATAGTAAATATTAAAAATATCGTAATTATTATATAAATTTTATTTTTTTAAACAAAAAATAATAATTTTATTAACAATATATAAAATAATAAATAAAATAAATGATTTATTTATATATTTAAAAATAAAATAAACAAAAAATTAATTAATTATAATAATTTTTTAAATAATTAAAATTATATATTTTATAAAAATTTTTTTATTTATTTAATATTATTAATTTTTTAAATAATAATAATTAAATTTAATAATATATATTTTAAAAAATCGAATTATAAAAACGCTAAAAAGTCTATTAATTTTTTAAATTTATATTAAAAAAAAGCAAATTCGAATTTATAAATTTTAATATTATTATTATTATTAAATTCGATATAAATATTTATATTAAATAACTAAATTTATATATTATTATTTTTAAAAAATATAACTAATAACTATATTTATATATTATTTATATAATTATTATTTTTTTTCGCAAAATAATATATTTTATTAAAATTTAACTATAATATTTAATAATAAATAAATAAATCTTTTATTTAAATTTTTAACTAAAACTATTTAATAAATAATATTATTTTTAATATTTTAACGTTATCGGATTTAATTATTAGTATATTTAAAAATTAAATTTAAATTAAATAGTAAAAAAAAAAACCGGTCGGTATATTTTAAAAATAAATATAATAAAATATTTATAAATTAAAACAATAACTTATTTTTTTATAATAAAAATCCCGAATAAATTTATTAATTAAATAATATAAAAAAAACCAGCAATAATAAAAACAAAAAAAGTAAAAAAATTAATAAAAAACCTTAATTTTATATTATTAATATTTAATATCTAAAATAATAAACTTAATTTTAAATTAAACAATATTTTTTAAATAATAATAAAATTATTATATTTTATAAATTTAAATAATAATAATAATAATAATAAATAGTTAATAGCAAATTTAACGATATAATTTAATTATAATGTAACGACTCGTTTAACCAAATGGTTATCCGTGCTAGTTAGGTTTGTTCTTAAAGGTAAGGGTTAGCTATAAGCTGATCACCCCCCTGCCCGGCCATCCCCTGCCCGGCCAGGGTCCTGGTACGTGTAAGCCGCCTCTCATTTCAACTACCCCTTTACCTTTAATAAACTTTTTCTTCATAACTACGCATCGTAAACTTTTTTCCTATATATTATAAAAATCTTAATATCTCACCCTTTCTGCCATATCTTCTGCTAACTTACAAATCTGCGCTACTGCCGCTATACAAACGTCGATATTTAGTAATAGTATTCGTAAAACAGCCCGTAAATAAAATATACCATAATCGATTATACAAAACCGGATAAAAAACATCCTAACCTTTAAAGAGGCCCAACAGGTTTAATAATTTTTATTTCCTTTATTTAAATCTTAATTAGCTAGTTGGGCTATTAAATAAGCTAAATTAGGCTATATATTAGTTTTAGTAAAATTTTGCTATATAGCTTAACGTATAATTAATACCTCCGAAAATAACTAGATAATAAATAAAGCTTAATATAGCAAATTTTTGGCTCGAAACCCGGAAATAAAATCGACCCGATTTTATATTATTAATTATAGCCAGATTAATAGCGCTTTAATAGTTAATATCAACATTTTTTTCGATCGGCTTAACGCAGCAAAAATTAGTAAAATAACCCCCAACCGCTTTTTCAATTGTAATAAAATAAATATCGGCTAAAACGTTAACGGTGACTATTTTATAATTTGTAAAACAAAAACCTATATAACGTTCAAAAAAAGCGTCAAAAAAGGCGAATAAATTACTGCTTTTAAATATATTAATAATGCTAGCATAGCCCTCCTGCTATTTATAATTTTTAAAGGTAAAAATATATAAAATTAATAGTTTCCTAATCGTAGTATATAGAAATATAATAATTAATATTTTACTATATTTTTTAAAAAATAAATAAGTAACAAAATAACTATAAATTAGTTTTAAGATATTTTTATTTTTTATATATGCCGTTATATTAGCAACAAATAGGTAATTCTAATTTATAACGGCTACGATTTTTATATTAACGATATATTTCTATAGCTTTATATTATAAATAAGATATAGCTTATTTTTTATAAACTATACTATAGTTATATAGTTTAAGTTTTAGATATAAAAATATTCGAATTAGTCAAAAAACGGCTACGTTTTTATCTTTAGAGCAACGGCGTAGCTATATTTAAGTTAAAGCTTTTAAAAAAAAAAATAATCGAAGCATATTATTAGATTAAAAAAGACGCTATAATAGTAATTACTATAAAAAAAACTTAGGCTATATTTAAAATCTATCTACAAAATCGATTACGGCTATTATTATTAAAATATATTATATTAGAATTAAAAGGTATAGTTTAAGCGCCGGTTTAGATATCTTTTATAATATTTAGCCTAAAATCGCCTAACTTCTTATTTTTACGTAGCTTAAAGCTTATCAATATACCGGCCGGAAGTTAAAAACTTATTTAAAAGAGCTATTAATTAGTAAACTATAATCGTATTTTTAGAAATCCCACCTAGACCCTATTTGTTTATAAGGCCAACAAGGCCCTTAACCTCTAGGTAGGTAAAATCGTAGAGCTAAAGGCCCAGGTGACTATTTTAACGGCTCAATTAGAGAAAAAGCGGAAGAAGAAACGTAAAGCAGTTAAAGTACCTCTGGAAAAGCGATTTATAAAAATAGCTGCTATTTGTAGAGTTAAGCAGAGGCTACGTAATAAAGTGGTATATGATGATAAAACTTTTGATATAGAGATGGCAGGAAAAGGCACTAGCTTCGAAGAGGAAATATTTTCTAATGAGACAGAAGTAGAGAATTGTATAGATATCCCTTTTGGTCGATAAAGTGGCCAAAAATGCAATAAAAAACGATGTTAATAATGATAATGGTCGATTAGATAGGTGACCGGGACCTTGGCCGGGCAGGGGATGGCCGGGCAGGGGGGTAATCAGCTTATTACTAACGATATCGACTTATAACTGTAAGAAGATATAGCTAAGCGTTTATAAAAATTATTATATAAAATAGTCGTTAGGAGAGTTCTCTTATCTAATTCCAAAAAAATAAAAAATGCTTAAATTAATAACTAAGTAAAAAAATAACTAGAAATATAGGAGATACTATAGACTATATATTTGATTTTTTTTTTTAGTATTTTTTTAAATTATTAATCTTATATTAATTTAACTTATAGATTATCGTAATAAGCTACTGATCTAGATTATTGATTAGTTACTGATTTACTGATTTAAATTACGTAATTTTTTTATATAATTCCTCTATCTAGGTATATATAAATATTCGTAATGTTCTATATATATTAGGTCGGGTTATTGGGCCTGTTAGGATGTTAGTTTATAATATTATTCCCTTTCTCCTACTATTGTTATTCTTAACAATAAATAGCGTAAATTTCTCTAGTTCTTTTATTGCGTCTTTTTTTTTTTTCCTATATTCGGGTAGAATATTTTATTAATATATTATATCAAGCCGAGTTAATAAACGCGTACGTTTGTCTAAAACCGAGCAACGACACCGTCTTTTTGCTACGATCGACGAATTTAGTTTCGAAATTATACTTTATTCCAATTATTACGTATATTAATAGCGGGGGCAAAAAATAGAATATAAAATAATGGACGGGGTTTTTCGTTATAAAAAATATGTTTATCGCGGAATCTTTTACGATAGTTTTAGAGTTCCGATAAATTTCTTAAATCGTGTGCTTCTCGAATCCCGTCGTCTAAAAAATGAAGAGAAGGCGGTTTCTAAACGCTTTAACCGTTTAATATAGAAAACCTAAAAGGCTTTTGCGAAACTTAATCGGTTGCGGGTTTAATGCTTCTCCTTTGTTACTCGTAAGGCCTAGATAGTAAATCGTAATTTATAGTCCTTAAACGAGCTAGACAAACGTAAACGATAGAAATTTGACGCCGTAGCTTCTACTCGTATTGGCGGCGTAATCGACGTTATTGACTGGGGTTCAATTGGCTTGGGTTTTGTTTTTAACTTTTCCTGGGAAGTCGACCTTTCTTTTTCGGCTCTAGTCGATTAAGGTACTGGCGGTAATAGTCCGCCACAATTATCGAAATAGACGACAAGTTCTTTTTAAGTTCCTAAATATCGTCTAAATATAGGTAATCTTTCTAATATATTAAATATTTAAATATATTCTTATTTTAACATAAATCCAGTATTTCCTTAACGTTATATATATTTTAATCGGGTTCTGCTTTAAGTTATATTTCGAGTTTAACGTTTTATAATACTAATTCTAATAATAAGATATAAAAAACTAGATATATCCTTATTTTTTAAAATAATAATAGTTAATAATTTAAATTTAATAAAACTCTTTCAATTTTAAATAGTCCAATCTTTTTAAAATCGAGTTTTTCGTTTAGTCGTTTTATTTTAATATTTCGTCGAAAGAGATAAATTTTATTTTCCTCTTTTAAAGTTAACTTTAATAACCGTTTTTTATTATAATATAACTTTAAACGTTATTAAAAAAATATTAATTCTACCTATATTTGCTGCTATAAATTAATTAAATCTTTTATTTAAATCTTTATATATAATATAATAATATTTTCGAATAATATTTTAGAAATATTTAAATTAAATCTATAATTTATTTTAAATAGTAATATTTTAACAAACTCGATATTTAAACTATTATAAACAAATTTTATATTAAGTAATTTTTTAACCTAATTATTTTATTATTTATTAATATAATATCGTAAATAAACTTCCAAAACCTAATTAAAACGCTTTATTTATCTATCAATCTATAAATAATATCTTATAAATATTTTGCTTTTAATACCTAATATTTTTATTAAAAACTGCTAATACTTAAATGCTATTTTTTAATTTCTATCGGATATAAATTCTTTAAACATCCCATATCGACTTATAAAATATCAAATCATAATATATACAAAATCTTCAGCTATACTTACCTTAATATAAAAAATATAGCATACTATTTTTATAAATTTATATACTATAACGAAAATACTATCATAAAACACTCCTATTATAGATTTTCTAAAAAGTAGTAATTTCGTAATAAAATCAAATATAACTACCTCTTATACCCTACCCGGTAATAATATAAATTTTAGTAATCTATAAAGCTTATATTATAATAATTTAGCTTTATTACAAAAATCGCACTTTTTAACAACTTTTTTAACTATTTTCTTTATTTTAGAAAAGTCGTAGGTTTTTTAAAATTTTAAAAATATTTTAAACTCTCTTTAATATCCTGCTAGTAGATATTTATATAGCTCCTTAATTAGCTTTTTTTAAAATATTAGTAGTATATATAGTTTATTTTCGTATACTACAACGTTATTTATTCCGGTTGGTTTTCTTTATATATTATTTTAAAATATAGTATCTTTTAAAAAGTCTTTTCTTATAGTTTTTCGAAAATAGTTTTTTATTTAATTAGTCTATCTGTTATAATTCCGTTAAATTATTATAATCGTAAAATATTTTTCTTTTATAGAATTTAAAAATATTTAATTCGAAAGTGGTATTTTTTGTTTATATTCTAGTTTATAGCTAAAAATATCCGCCCGTATATTTTTTTTTCTTATTACGTAGATAATTTAAAAATTAAATTAAAATAGAAATTCTGCCTATTTAACTTATCGTTTGTTTAATTTTTTAGTTATTATAAAAGTTATAAAGTTTTTATAGTTATTATAAACCTTTACTAGTACTATTATTTTATTAAAATAAAGTTTCTATTTATAAAACGTTTTTATAATAGCTATTAATTTTTTATTATATATTTAATAGTTAAATTAAAATTTTGATAGTTTTTTAAAAAAAAAAACTATTAGGTATAGTTTGTTTTTTTCGTTTCGTTATTTTAATTATTTTCCGATAGCGAAATTGTAAGTATCGACTTCGACTTTAAATTTTTTATCGGAATCGGGAAGTTTTAATATCGATATATTAAAAATTGCTTTTTTAATTCGATTAAAAGCTTTTTATTTATATTTAATCTAAATAAATAGAACTTTTTTTTTAGTCAAGTTTATTAATAAAACTGCTATTTTACTAAAATTTTTAATAAACGTACGTATATAGTTTATAAATCTAATAAACGATCGTATTTCGATAATATTTTTCGGCAATAGCCAGTTTTTAACTGCTAATATTTTAGAATTTTAAATCTAGACTTCTCTTAAAAATATTATAAATTCTAAAAAGTCTATTTATTGTTTATAAAATTTGTTTTTTTCTAGGTTTATTAGCAATTTTGCGTCCTATAGTATTTTTAATACTAATTTGACGTATTTTTTATACTTTTCTAATATTTTAGAATATACTAATATATCGTCTAAATATATTATTACGAAATAATTAAAATATTTTCGTAATATTATATTAATTATTTTTTAAAATAATACTAATATATTAGTAAATTTAAATAGTATTAATAAATATTTATAATACCTATATAAAATACAAAATGCCGTTTTTTATTCTTCTTTTTTAGTAATACGTATTAAATTATATATATTAAATAAATCTAATACAGTAAACTACTATATTTTATATAGTCGATTTTTTATATCTTTAATAAATAATAGAAGGTATTGGTTTTTGATAGTTTTGCTATTTAGGTTTCGGAAATTATAGCAAATCTTCTATCTAGGTTTTCTATTTTTTCCTAGTTTTTTAAGTATAATAAAGAGCGGTATACCCGTTAATAATATTGATCGTCGAATTCTTCTATTTTTAAATTCTTTCGTTACTTATTTTTTAAATATTTCGAGCTATTATTTATTTATACTGTAGATAGGAAAGAATCGTAATTTTTGTCTTTTTTTAAAAAGTATATAATAATTCTATCGATTATATTCGGATAGTTTTATTATAGTTTAATATTTTCTATTAAATAGGTCGCGAAATTCTTCGTATTTTTTAAGTATAATAATTTGCTTATCTTATTTCGTTTCGGTATTTTATATTATTAAAATAATTACTAAATATTGTTAAGTTTTATTTATAGTTAACTTTTATAGCGTTATAGAAATTAAGCTTTTTTTTAATATATCTTAATAGAAATAGCTAGTCTTCTAGTCTATTCGGGGATTGTTTTTCTGTAACTAAAGTATTTTTAATATTATATCGAAATTTAATATATTCGTAATATCGAATATAAGCTATTTTTTATATTTAGTAATATTTAAAATAAATTCTATAGTTTTTTTTTTAACTATGCCGCTATTATAAAATATTAAGCTTTTATCTACGGTTTTAAATACATAAAGTTATTTTTTCGTATTTTAAAATATATTATACCTATTAACTATTTTTAAAAATATATAATTTTTTAGTTTTCTTAAATCTAATAAAGCTTAAAGTTTTTAACTATTATAAGTTATATTAATAATAAAATAACTATTAATTTTAATGTTTATATTATTAAAATATCGAATTAATTCTCGAATTAACCGTTAACGTTTTACAGTTATTTTTCGTCGTTTTTTATTTATTAATTAGCAATTTGCCGGTTTAGTTATTCTTCTAGCGCTTTTTTTTTATCGAATGTTTTTTTTATTTATACGTATATATCGTATTCCCAATTATAGCGTCGTTGCTATATTGCAGCGGTTTTAATATTTTAAATAATGCTAATCTTCACTTTTAGGATGCTTTTTTTTTAATATTAAAATGTTGCTGCTTTATATAATCTTTTATAGTTTATATAAAGTCGATCGTTTTCGTTCCAATTTTGTAACTAATAGATAACTAATATTATTAATTATATATTTGTTTTTAGTTATATTTTTTACGTTTCTATTTCAAAACGTAATTTTTATTCGAAATTTAGCTTAAATATATTATATATTTTATATCGTATTTTTTCGTAAAGTTTTCTAAAGCTATTTGCACGTTTCTGTTTTTCGGACTACTCGTATATTTTTTTTTTAATAATTTTTAAAGCTTTGCTTGCCTTATTTTAATTATTAAATATCGTTTTATAGGCGGTAGGGTAGTTCTTTAATATTTTTAATTTCTGAAATAGTTTTTTGGATATCCGGTTTTTGGCGATTTTTTCTAGGGCTTTTCTTTTTATTATATCCCTAAAATATCGATATCGTACGGCTTTTTATATTATATATTATTTATAATAATTATTATCGCAGTTAGTCTATTTAAATTTTATATAATAAAATAGTTCGTTAGCTCGGTGCTATTTTGCTACTTTAATTTTTATATAAAATTTATACGTCTTATTAGTATATTTTAACTATTTTAATATATTGTAGTTTTGATTTAAATTTTTCTTAAAGATCGCAAATTCTCGAAAATCTTTTAAAATAATCTTTACTAGTCTTACGTATTTCTTTATATATAGTTTTTTTATAAACTATTTTTGTAATTTTCGTAAAAACTATCGGTATTTAATTTTATTATAAAAATAGGTTAGATATCGGCTAATAAAATATAAAATCTATAATATCGTTACGTATCGTTTATATTTTAGGTTTATTTGTTTATCGTTTAATAATAGATAGTTTTCGTCGATTTTCCGGCTTTAGTAGATATTTTTAATTATTTTATTAAAATCGTTCTAGATATCTAGTCCTTTTTTTATAGCTTAATTAGTAACGTATTTTTCCTGTTATTTTTAAATAAAAAGCTTTTATATCGTATTTTTTTTAGCTTTTTTTAATTACCGATAAGTAATAGATTTATTTTATTACTTTTGCTTTATTAGTATCTTATTTAGCTAAGTATTTGTTTTATACTAAATTTTGCTAGTAAAGTTTTTCGTTATAGATTTGCTATTATTATTAAATATAGCAACGTTATTATTACTGTTTTTTTTCGATATCGTTTCGAATTCTTGCTATCTAGCTAGGTATAATTCGTAAATTACTATCGTATAATATATATATTTTTAAACAATTGCTGCTTAAAATTCTATAGTTCCTAAGTATACCGGATATATTCTATTTTTAAAAATATACTGCTAACATTAGTTATCTAAATCTTCCGATTTTAATTGTTAAATATTTAAAATATCTATCTATAATATAGCAGCAAATATTCGTTTTTTATATTAAATAGCATTTATATTTAATTTTAAAACTTTTAAATATGTCGTCTTTTTTCCGCTGCAATATTCGTTTTTATAATATCCCTTTTTGCTGCAATTATAGTAAATAACGTTATTCTTATTTCTAGACTTCTTTTAACCCTTGCTTTTTTAAATTATATTTAAGTCTATAAATCTTAAATATATATTATAAAAAATATTCCTATTGCGTCGTCGTTTTTTATTAGACTTTTTAAAAAAAAATATTAGTTAGTTCTTTTTTTATTATCGCCGTTTATATTAGCGTATATTAATATATATAGCTTCTATTTAATATTCCAAAAAGTTGTTGTTTATTTTTATTTTATAAAATTCGTTTTTAACTAATTCTTTCAAACTTTAATAAAACAAAAAAATCTTAAATTCGTCGTTTATATCAAATTACGTAACAATTCGTCGGAAATTTGCTATATAAATTAAAACTGCTCCTTTTTACGTAAATTTTAGAAGTTTTTGTTGAGTTTCTTTTTTTTTTTCGAGATCGAAATATAGAAATTTAAGTTATATTTCGAAACTTTCGAAAGATAAAAATATAAAAACGGTTTTTAGCTTCCAATATATTTAAGCTTTTTTTATTATATTAGCAAAATATAGTTTAAACTATACTAAAGCTTTTCTTTTTAAAAATAACGTTATATAAATAATTTGTTTAATATTATTATTAAAATTTAAAGCGTAATATCTTTGGTATATTTTAACTTAGGTAAAAAAGCTACGCGTATTTCCTGGAGTTCCGTTAAAGAATCCCGATTTATTTATTTTTAAATATTGTCTTCTTTTAATAAGAATATTAATAATATTTTCGGCCGTTTAAAACGTCTTGACTTATTTTTTTAGTTATTAAATACAGGCTTGATATATATTTATATTATTATTGTTTACTTTAGCTTATTTTTTTAGTTATTTTTTGAAACTACGTATTCCGTTGACTAAATTATCGTATTTTTCCTTAATAATTCGGAAATCGGCTTTGCTTTTGTTGTTTTAATCTATTTTTTTAGCAAAGTTTCGTTAAATCGGAGGTAGGAAATTTCGAATTCCAGATATATTATTTAATTATTATCGAAATAGTTAATTAAATAAAAATTATCAAAATATAACGACTTATCTAACTAAATAGTTATCCGTATTAATTAAGTTTATTCCTAAAAATAAAGATTAGCTGTACTACCGACGATATCGACTTACGACTATAAAAAGATATAGCTAAACGTTTGTAAAAATTATTATATAAAATAGTTATTAAGAGAATTTTCCTATCCAATTCCAAAAAAATAAAGAATACTTAAATTAATAACTAAATAAAAGAATAACTAAAGATATAGGAAATGCTATAGACTATATACTTAATTCTTTTCTTTAATATCCCTTTAAATCACTAATCCTATACTAATCTAACTTATAGATCATCGTGATAAGCTACTGATCTGGATTATAGATTAGTTACTGATTTACTAATCTAAATTACGTGATTTCTTTATATAATCCCTCCATCTAGGCATATGTAAGTATCCGTAGTATTCTACACATACTAGGCCGGGTCACTAGGCCTGCTGGGATGTTGGTTTGTAATATATAATAATAATTATAACTTAGAATAAAAAAAAATCAACCTTCGTTTTTTAGACCAGAATCCCGTATAAGCGAGGGGCAAAAATGCCGCCTTTTGATTGGTTCAAAAGTTGTGTGGCTGTGAAGGTACTTACACACGGGCCTTCTGGTCTGAGCCTCTGAGATAATACGCGTGGTGGTTGAGGGCAAGAACGAAAATATGTTGTGGGAGGTTCTTAGAATATGTCTTTTCTGCCAGCCTCGAGAATCTGGCGGCCTAGCACAATGCTAAGACCAGTAATCTTAATAATATACCTACAACTACTTTGTAGATGAGTAATACTATTACTTGCACAAGTGAGTTGGGGCTTCAAAACCCCCTTCCCTATGACCCAATAAGACCTTGCTCAAGGAAATCCGTTATCGGATTGACCCTATTAGACATTTTATCTCCCAAATCCTACATTCTCTATCAACTCCTTCCCCGGCAATTTTTCGATATTCCCCAATACAATCTTACTGGAGCGGCCCACCCCTGATATATATCCATAAAGATGATTATTCTAAGATTCACCAATGAGTGGAAGTTCTCTCCAAACTAGCTGACGTATGTGACCTGTGTGTGTATCCATTGAGAGGCATAATTTTGCAGAAGGAGAGAAGAGCCGGTATCTTCTCAGCTCAAGTAAAAGCAGCTTTGCTCTTTACTCATGCAATCATATACTTCGGCACAAGCTATTTGCGTTCTCGTAAACATATGTTTGGCTCGGTTATCATGAGGGCTAGAGACCAGCTAACTTGTCCCACACCGTGGCTCGTGTTCCTGGGGATGGCGGCTCAAAGAATAAAGACAAAGTGATAGAAGTATCGTAATGTCCAAGTTCTATGTGGCAAATCAAAAAACTTGTTTTGATACTCGGCCAATAGAAAGCACAGGCTTTTAGAGTTATCACGCAGCAATCTCGTTCCCGTGGATTGCAACCTTGACCAGAATGCCGGAATCAAACGCCCGGAACAGATTGATAGATCTTCTGTCTCAGCCTGGTCTAAATTAACTTATGATGATCTCTGCCATCTTCGGGCGCTGATCTTATGTAGGCACACTTGTGGATTGGTTTGTTATCTGGATTGAACTTCGAGTGAGAGAGCACACATGATTGTTTTCTTCCCAAGACAACTCTATTCATGAAAATCAACCATTTACCAAGAATTGACAGTTCGAAAATCCTGATTAACAGGTATCTTACTTCTGTCGTCATCATACATCATAAGCGAACAACTATTGAATCAGCTGTATGCAACTGATCAGTCAGTTATACGGGATTGACAGGGCTTTTGGCTTGATAAGCAATCGATCAAAGCTTTTAGCGAACATGCGTGAATGTTTCGCTTCATTATGACTTTAATCACTATGTTACCCTCAAAGTCGGCCTAGCCGAAGAGATATCTCTGCTGTTGATTGATGATGACTTTCAACGCGCTTGGACCTTCTCTCAATCCTAGCGCGGAACATCTCCCTACGCGGATTCTATTTTGGGCATCCTTCAAAACGCTATAGGACAAATCGCATCGCGTACGCGAGTTCTAGTAGGCACCCATGGCTCAAGCATCGATGGTACACGGCACAGAGATGCAACCTCACTTCCTCCACAACTTCGTCTCTTCCATCTTTGGCGATAGACCGATATGGTACCGCGAATCCACGGCCGTTTTCACTCCGGAACTCGAGGTTGGTTTGCACCACTTCTCCAAGTCTGCGGAATGAAGAAGAACGGTATCAGAATGTCACTATGCAAAGATAGCCGACGGCAGGTTGTAGGCGATATTCACCCTGGACGGACTTATTGGGAAGTATGATAGGTGCTAACGACGATGGTGATCTTATCATACATAATCCTGTAAATTCGCATCCTACATTGCAGGGATCCCTTTCACTATGAATTTGCCTTGGCATAGATCCAATCAAGCGGTGTATAAAAAGAAAAACTGGCACACTTCTACTAACATTACCGTTTTTCGCGTCACTTTATATAGCCGCATTTTGAGCTCAAATTTATTTTCTTTTGGAAATAACAATTAAATGATATTCTACTTCTATTTGGTTCAATATTTAACAAGCTAGGCTCCGTATTGCGGTTGTGTTGAGGATTTTTGCAAGAGGGTATGTTAGAAGTGTGTCAGTTTTTTGTTCTACCGCTTGCCAATTCAAGCACCCCATGAGTGGGCCACTAAATGAGGCGTATTTTTATTCCTCCCGTCTCCGGTAGTAGACCTTCTCTCCGGCATGTAATTGGGTGGAAATATAAGGTGAGTCTATCCGAAGCGCTACTGAGGAGCAAAGAAACGGCGTTCACTCACCTGCAGCGCATAGTAATCCCATTGGCCATGATCAATCGATCAGACCATGAATCCTGAAGTGCCATTGATGTAACGGGGATCCAATTTTTGCCATTGGGTCGGGCCTGTATAGACCCGGTCGTTTTAATCCTTGTTCAAAACTACCTATCAAGCGAACCAATGACACAGAATCTAGAGGTACAATGAGCACCTATTTTCTCACCGTTGAGCCGCTCTGCCGTGATTCGACAACGCCGGGCTTAGAGTTTCACCGAATATGGCTCTTTTTTTCACCACGAGCAAGGGATGTACTCTGTAGAAACTGAGCACATAACAGAGAAGCATTGATTAATGGATTCGTTGTTATAATTAATTTAGGATGGGCATCCTGTGTATAAAAACACATGAGAAAAACCCACGTTGCCCTTGCCGCCTCTGCATCTAATCATGGGCGAATGAATATCCGGTGGAGCTTTTGAAGAGATAATCTTATCTACAGTAACAGGTGTAAGCACGGATGGGATCTTTCCGCGCAGATAGCTTCCGATCTCCCAAGATCCAAATTTGGTCTGCTAAGGCGGCATTCGGCGCGGTTACCTACCCTACCCCAGGATCTCTTATTTAATAAAACCCCGTATTAAGGTCTGTCAGTGTTTTACATGGGCAGCTTGCTCCCAACGCTTTCTTGCTGCACATACGACGGCGTTAACACGGCCTCTTCTTTTACTCATGCATTGCAACCCGGAAAACCTGTTATTCGTGAATCATACCATCAAGTAGGCAAGCGAGACTCTTGGGGCTGGGTAGCTGCAGTGACAGCATGAGACTATTGGATGCCATGATTCGCTAGTAGACATGTTCTAAACAGCCACAAATCATTTTGACAACGTTCGACCTGCAACCTCCTGCCGAGAATGGTAACATTGCAGGCTTAGGATTTTACTCACTAGGCTGATCTCTGTTCTCAATGAGATGGACGCTCAGCTGTGTAGCGTATACGTGATAATCAGCTCAGGCACCTTCCCATGTGTATCTGCCAATATTGATTTATCCGGCATATTAACCCCTGGTTTTTCGCCCGGTTCTGCCGCATTGTGGGGCATACCGCAGATAATCTGGGCCCGTCAGCCTGTCTTGCCTGTATCCGGCGGTTGAGCGTGGAACTGCCAAATATAGCCATAGCTCAATCATGTGACCGGGCGACCACAGAACAGCTCGCCACTGGGAATATTCATAACGTAGCACGAATGTAGAGAGGTAGAGAGAGTGAGAGAGAAAAGGATTCAGACTCCGAGGCTTCACCAGAAATTTGTCGCATCTTACTGTGCTCATCTTGTTTTCACCAGTTTAAATCTAATATTAAAACTTGGATGTTTGGATATTTGACCTTGATCGCCAGGTATGTGTTCGATCCTATTCCAACTTTCTTTGCTTTCTCTTCTTCGTCTTATCGTGCTCAGCCAAATTGTCCTGCAGTAGTCCATGCAACATGGCACGCGTTGCGGCAGCTGTTGACGTCACCTTGCACCGGTTCCAGTAAAGTGAGGCCCACGGAATCCCTCCTACGCTTGAGCTTGGGACCCAAGTTGGCTCGCTTCACTCATACGCGACGTTGCGTTAAATTTTCCATGTATTTTCAGCGCCACATCCCTGGTATACATGAAGAGTGACGATCACTTCCTTTTCCGACCGGACAACACTCAAATTCTTGCATGCTTGATATGAACTCGTCCAATATGGCGGGTTTTCTTGGAAATTCTTCCGCGATCGAGAGTCTCAGGGGAGATCGTTTCCTTTTAAAGAGGTACCATACAGGACGTCTTGGCGATGGAGATGCAATCGAGCGACTGCTACTGGAGCTTTGGGGCCTGAAAGAGTGAAATTGTAACGATCCACCGCGTTTGGAAGCATCGTTATAACAACTCAACACCCTTGTCTCATGGACGCTGCTATAGTCGCTGTCTTGGCGGCAGGGCCAAGCGCAATGAGGTCGAGGAGAATGGATTTGTTGTCGGAATCTATTAATATTACCTGGCCGTCGACGGCCTCATCTCGAATATAAAATGGTCTGTCTTCCTCTCGTATCATCTAGCATTGAAGTCTCACTCACCAGCCTTTCATTACAGTCCACCAGAAATAGACGCTTCCTCAAGCACAAGATATAGTCAAAATGCAGCTCCCTACCAGCCTTCTCTTCGTTTCCCTCCTTGCATCTTCCGCTGTGGCCAACATGGCCCTGCCGAATATTCCCAAGCGCTTTGACACTAAAGTCGTGCGCACATATTCGGCCACACCTACGACGACGTCCGGCTCTAAGCCCACTGGCTCTGGATATGATCCTTGCAGTGGTCTGTACGGCGAAGCTCAGTGCTGCTCTACCGATGCCCTTGGTGTGGCAGACCTGGACTGCGCTTCACGTGAGTCACTCCTTGAGGGCTGTTGACATGTTAAACTAACCCATGTTTCATGACAGCTACGGCTGTTCCCACCAGCCCGACTAGCTTCGCGGCAATCTGCGCAGAAAGCGGGCAGACCGCTCGCTGCTGTGTGCTTCCGGTACTAGGGCAGGCCGTCCTCTGCGATACACCAGTCGGACTCTAAGCCATCAGAGTAGAGCAATTTCCTTGATCGGGATTGTGATTGCAGGAGGTTGGACTGAAGTAAAAAATAGCCGTCTCTCGTTATCCTCGTTGGCTATGAGATTTGAGGGTTGGTGACAATGGCTTCGCGCTTTAGTATCGCGTGAGATGCTACCTATTAATACGGTTGTGGTGGCTTTTCAAGGACTACTGCGTGGCAACGCTATTTACAGTTTCGGGCCTAAATCCCACACGTTCGCTCGCTTCCTACTATCTTTCAACACTCAAAAGTAACGATTATCCATCTGAATAATGAAATGATTGGGCAACCTAAACTTCAGGACAAGCTTTATCTCTAGTTTAAGCACTGAAAATCTTGATTTCTACTGTTACCTACATCCTACAATGGGACCCGGAAGAGGTCATGACTAATATTTACCCACGATTTATGATACACTTGCTTCGTCTTTGCTTTGTATTTGATGTCTATCACTGGATATCGTCCACGGTATTGGGCTATTGCATCATGCTGAGTTTATCGTCACTGTTGAGAGACGGCTAATTGCCCGAATCTACTCAGGAGCATACTGGATCTTCTCTGTCTCGGCTTTGAAGATCGAGGGCCATTTCAAAAACACACTCACCAACAAGATAAAGCTTTTAAGGCTTAATGTCTTCACATTCGGATAGCCGGGACAACAATCTTGTACAGCTATTCTGTTTCCGCTCTAGTAGTCATATTTTTGCAGATATCTTTTTTCCTTCCTTGAAATTCGGTGCGCGAGCCGATATATACCGAAGGATAATTCATGACTCTTCTTCCCGTTCCCCGACGGTCCGGTAAAGTGAGATGTTGATCATACTGTCCCAATAATTGTGGCTTAGCATTAAATCGTCGCACAGTCTAAAAGCATATGGGGCTCCGGCTTTTGAAATACTTGCTCTCTTATCGTCCCCCTCTCAGCTTTGTTCTCAGGTTTGTCAATTCCATAGGAACAAGTTGGGGTATGCATACGCAATCATGTAGTGAGCGGAATAATTCATAGTAACAACAATAACAAGCGGGAGGAAAATAGTGAGAGGGTGCCAATAAGGTGCAATAAGAAACCGAGGGACATTTGTTATAGCTGGTGAAATCAGACTATTTGATCATCGGTCATCACTCATAATATTTATGTAATCTAGTTCAGATTACATAACTGCGATTGCAAGTAGCCTCGATACGGTAGTTCTAGCCACGTGGTGTTGACAATGGCCAATGGTTGACGTTGAAGAATTTACGGATTGGGTAAAGGGGGTTTTCAGGGAAGGACTAATGGCTCGGATGTGATTGGTTCTCTTTGGGAGATGCACTGTTATAGAACGTGTCTCTTCTAGAAGAAGTGCCGGCAAACTTCGGCAATGTCCTGCATGTGTCTGATGTAGGTTAGTCGAGCAAAAGGAAGTTGGACCGATCTTTAATTGCACAAATGCAGTGAAGACAATTATCAGTCAGAGAGCGCTAATTTCAAACAGAAGCTTAAGAAGGGGATGAATATACAAATCAGAGAGTATATTAGGCTATACATTCTTGCTTTGAAAAAGGGAGATGTAGAGACCGATCATGTACGGCGCCACCAAAGCTTCTTACTCAGACACGTATAGACAGTGATATTATCGATAATGCGCAAAATCCTTTTGTGCTTCATTCATGCCATCGACTTCCCCTCCATTGAAGCAGCAGCGTGGGCACAACGCTGAAGACGACAATGAACGCCGCGAATATTCCAGCTGTTGCGCCAAGTCCGACCTTGGCGATGAGGTCAGGAAACCAGAAGGGTCCTATGAATCCCCATAGCTGACGAACCAGGGTGATAAAAACGCCAATGGCCGCGGCCTCTCGGCGATGGCAGTCAACCGCGTATGTGATGAGGATCGTCGTCACGATCTGGTTTCCTGCCGAAGCTATGCCAGCACCAACTGTGGGGATGACATTCCACAACTGACCCGCCTTCTGTAACTGAGCAAGGAATACAGCAATGCCAGCGATCGAGATTCCATAGCCGAAGTAACTGAGCCAAAGCCGGAATTCAGGAGCACCGTGCGCGCGCCTCTGTCGCATCCAGCGGTCCGAGAAGAACCCGCCGACCTGCTCACCGATCAACGTACCAATAATGATAGCGATGAATTGTAGCCCAACTTGTTGCGTGTTGAAGTGAAAATCCTCAACGTATAGCTGTGGAATCTCGATGGTGGGCATGATATTAGCGTACGCGAAGACCGTTGAGTACGCGATCGCCGGGATCAGAACACAGGGGAATAAGGCAAGGCGTAACGGATGGACAAAGTCCATCACTGTAAGGGGGGTCTTGTCGATGCGTCGGAAATGGAACAATTTCTTGCTATAGCTTCTTGGGGCAGCTTCATGTTTTTGGCCGTGGATATACCGAGTTTCAGAGCTAAGGAAGAAGTAGAGAATGAGGTGCACACCGTTGGTCTGCGAATATAGCTTCATTAGCATGCATACTGAACCTAGGTGACCGGTGCGTTGCATTGATGAACTTACAATGGCCAAAACCCAGTATATCCAACGATACGACACTCGTAGAGCAACGAATCCAAAAATCAGCGGCCCGACGGGCACTCCGAGCGTGACGAACACGGTCCAGATGCCCATGCAGCGCGCTCTCTGGTGCTTGAAGAACATCTCCTGGACGACGCCGCTTCCGATAGCGGCGGCCGGGCAAATCGCAAAGGCGGTGATGGCCCTGCAAAGTCCCATCGTACTATACGTGGGGCTTTTGGCACATCCTATATTGCCAACCAAGGAAACAACAAGAGACACTATCAGGATCGGTCGTCGCCCAAACCGGTCAGCCAACGGGCGCCAAAACAGAGGCGCGACTCCTAGGACGGCGATGACGAGGGATGTGAGATAGCTGGCCTGCTGTATGGTGACACCGAGATCCATGGCAATATTCACAAAGGCCGATTGAATCGCTGACGCCGTGAAAGTCGCCATAAAAGCGTGAAAAGCAACAAATGCCAGATTCAGCCATTTCTTGGACTGCGGCCAGTTGTACGGATCAGCATCATCGAATTCCGGGCAAGGGTCGAGTTGATCAGTCCCGTGGCGGTCGATCAAATACTGTCGATGCTCCTCACTAATAGATATGGACTGCGAGAGATGTGAGCACGCCGCGTAGAACCTCAGACGTCGTCAAGTGGGGAATCAAACCTCGGTATACTTCTCGCTGTGCTGCGACTCGATCTTTTCATCCGAAGCTGCCGGCACAGGCGAGCCGGGCTTTTTGACGTCGTCCATTGCCATTGCGTTTAGGACTGACGCCAATGCTTTGACTCGTCGAAGTTCGCCTTGGTGAGCGGAAAGTTTGAAAATGAATCATACAGTAATAAATAACTGGAGATATGGAAAGGGACTCCATCGCTTTTGTACAAAGCCTTTCCTGAAACTGGATCAATAAACCGGTAAGTGGGTTATCGGGACACCTTGGAATACGCGTCGGCGGATCATTGTCGAGATTAGAATCTGGGGTTGCTACTGCGACAACTATGACCCTTGCTCGAGCGCAATTCCTAGCCAATCAGAGCCAGATCAAGCCGCTAGGGAAAATATTGCCCCGGACCTAGATCCTTACTCGGTTGTCAGTAGAATTATGCATTGCGGGGGAAGCCCCATGATTCTGGGGGTGTATATTGACCCATAGTCTTGATGATCTTGTTGAAGAGTGGTCTTAGTATTGAGCTTACTGGTTCTTGGGGTCGACTTCAAGGAGGATGGGAATATGTGAAGAGCTTGGAGCTCTAGATCCGAATACCCTTGTATAGAGACGGCACCATGTCGACCCCACAGTAGAAAGACTACAGGCTCAGTCTTCGACCGACGACTATGAGAAGGACTTCTACAGGGTAAAGAAAGAGTATGGTGTGAATGAGCGACTACTGATAAAGTCTTACAAGGTCAATGGCATTTATATCGAGTGCAATGTGACTTGGTGTGCATTCATTTCGCAAGAGAAATACGAGAACTGCTGCTCCGCCGTCTAGGATTGGGAGATATTGAAAGCATGTAAAGTGACTGTAGTAATCATGACCATTTCAAGAGCATTCAGAATCAAATGAATTGTGTTGTATTCTAAAGATCCGGCAGACTATAGTCCAGGTAGTGTGTGACAAAAAAAATCATGAAGTCTGGCCAAATCCCAGGGCCTCGGTCGTTTTTTTATCACCGAAGCGATCTTAAGGATGTTCATTAGGCTCGGGTAGGTAGCAAAAATGGGAGATCGTGACCTACGGCAAGCCTGCATTCCTCTAGGGCGTGTCTTCGGACAAGATATTGTGTGCCTTAGCGTAGCAACTAACTTGCATCTGAACATACTAATTGGCAAGGTTTCAATAGATCTTGTCTTAGATATCGAGGTAATATAACCCGGTTAGCTGGTTTGTGCTCTATTTATGTAATGAAGACACCAACTTAGTTATTCAGCTCAAGAGCTAGCGCATTCATGCTTGATGAAACATGATGACTCTGATCTCATCAACCCTGTGCATAGGTCAAGCCAGTTCTTCGGGTGCTTTCATCATCCGATGATGTAAGGAGAAGCCCGATGTAGAAGCATCTTCTAGCCCGGCCTTAAGTGTCAACGTCGGAATCTCGTAGTCTCCGCCATTCTGAGGACGGAAATCGATAGGGTCTGTGACAGTCAAATTCCTTATTCTATCACGGAGCTTCATGGCCTCCCTTTCGAATGCGTCGCCATCTGCTCGATCGGTCTGGTAGACGACGAAACTTAGCAAGACCGTGAAGCCTGGGTAATAAAGCAAGCCATGAGTGATGGGAAGTAGGAGGTCGTCGATTGGTCCGGATATGCCACGGGGCGAGAAGTGTTCTATCCATCCACCAGCTGTGACCACCAACATCGCTCGTTTGCCCAGCATCTTCCCTTCTCCATACCGGTCGCCCCAACGCCGCTCGTTATACTCTCCAAGGCCGTATGCGAAGCCCAGTGAATAAACACGTTCAAACCAGCCTTTAAGAATCGCAGGCATTGATAGCTACCACATCGAAAAGTGGAATAGGACTGTGTCTGCCCACAACAAGTTTTCTTGTTCTCTCTTTACATCGTCGGTAAGGGTGTTCATCGCCGTTGCCTCGGCTGATGCATATGCCACCTTCAAACGAGGCTCGGCTGGGACATGAAGAAATTCCGTACGATCGACCTGTGCTTTCCATTTCATGCCGTATAAGTCGGAGATCTTGACCTCATGGCCCTGATGTTCCAACTTGTCGACTACAACTTGAAGAAGAGAACCATTGAAAGACTGTGGCTCTGGATGAGCGAACACGATGAACACTTTCATCATGGACAAATAGCGGTGGGGATCTATCAGCAGTGGTGTTGTCCTTTTGATTAATTCGTCGTTTCTTTAAAGGTTCACCGCATTTATATAAAAAGGAAGCACATCTTTCCTCCATTCGAAGCATTGTAAATCAACGACAACAACTGCCCATGCAACGGCATGATTGATCGACCCATGGCCCATTTAGTCTTCTCGGAAACAGCGGACTGCTTAGACAGTGACGATTTAAGGACATACTGAATTCCACAACATGTTCATATCCCTAGGAGGATCGTCGGCCACTTTTCCTTGATCCTTGGTTGCTCGCCATGGTAGTGCTCTTGGGGCCGAAAAAGGAGCGAAAACAACCCGATCAGCGGGATTCAATGCTCCGATTCAAAAACAAGTTCCAGGTCTCGTCATACCTGTTGGGCACTTTTTAACTCATAGGCAATATCTAGATTGCCTTCACTAATAGTGAGGTGAAGTGGAACACTGTTTCGTAATTCGTTTAGGCTCGCATGCATTACGACGGCGGGAGTCTGGTGCGCACCGCTTATTATTGGCTCAACAACTCAATTAACTTTGTTCCAGCTTATAACACTCTCTCTATTCCATGTTCTTTTTTCTTTATTTTACTATTTCTATATCTAAGCAAACTACCCGTTGTCTCTCCTATTATGTAGCCCATCAACTGTGAGTCTCAATTTCCACATCCCGTGATTATTAGCAAAGAGTCCGAGGATGATATTATATTTGATTCAATAGGAACTTTGATTATAGAGTTGTTAGTCCTCATCTAGCCTCACTTTGAAGTGTACTTGAAGCTTTTTATAGATTCATCAAACTGAGCTCCCGTGCCTCTCAAGTATTCATCCTGTGTCCTTCTATGTGTTTCAGGTCTAACTTTAGCATCGTTACTTCTTTCTCGCTGCTGTCCTTCAGAAGTAGCAGGATGGATCTTCATAGATGAAGGTTGAGAGCTTTGTGTTGACCGTCCACTTTCATAGTTTCTGTCAATCATCTCAAAAGTTGGATAATAATGGGCTTGGATCTACTCACCTATGGTAACTTCCAGTAGAAGTCGGAGAACTAGACGACGTCATATCTAGATGGCGTGTGAAACTAAGGTCGACTTGGTTATTTATTACGACTCGGAATCTAGAGAAAGCAATCTAGAGGAAGCAACAATGGTGTAGGGTATAAGATCAGAGCAAGATGAACTGTACCCATTATTTTATTGAAATTCTTTCCAACTTAGACATAAACACTCATTGTCGACTCTCCCACACTCAACTCTACATATGTGTATTTATGTACGATACGACTCATACATCTACACCTGAATGACACAAAGACAATCAATCTGATAGATAACTCACAACAAGACTTTAAGTATCATGAGAGTAACGAAGCCACACATGTTTGCACTAGTCTATCGCTGGGATGGATTTGAATCGTGTCTTAGCAACTCTTTCCTGAGTAACAGATGTGACTCTCATATGTGTGTGCACAGACACTAGACTGCGGGAGCCAAACACAGGTCCTACTTGAGGTGAGCTCTTGTTGTCCACGTAGTCGATGTCATTCTAACCCCGCTTGCCTTCAGTGAGTTACACATTTGAGTCACCATGAAGACAAAAGCATCGTGGTGACTTTAACATATTAGTAAAAAAATCCATTAATCATATAGCCATGTGCGCGAGGCTATTGCGATAGACATCAACCTAACCCAGCACTATTGTGTAGAGCGTTCAACTGAAAGATAGAGACAATCTAGTAGCGTAACCCAGGAAGAGTCTTTCCAAGTAGCGGAGATCCTCCCCTATTGACGCAATAGGATCGATGAAGCAGAATGAACAAGAAGTTCCAAAAGAACCCACTATCTCTAGGAGGTCAAATCTACTTGAAAGTGACCCAAACAGCGAACTGTTGCCACCGAGGCGCAAGCCCGCCCTGAGTGTCGGCGAAAATCTGGCGCAGCCGGGAAGAATCGTCGTTCTCGCGCTCCTCGTTGCGCAGACGCATGTACAGCGCTGACTCGGTCTCGACCTTGGCGACTTTACTGCTCCACTCCGGCTGTGCGCACACCTCGCGCCAGAATCTTTCCCAGCTCTCACCGTTATGCTGATACCGGAACTTGTCGTCGCGGCGCTTGCAGCTACCGTCTTCTTCCGAACCGACCTGGGCGCCGATCAAGAGCACGGGCGCGCCGGTATCTTTCCTCAGAAGCCGCATGCAACGGTCGGCGATGAGCATCTGGTCAGCCCAGTCAAAGAGATGGAACACGGCTGTGATCCCAATGATAGTGACCTTATTGTCGAGTACTGTGAGAGCGTCCGGTGGGTCTTCCCTTGTCAGGAGCATGTTGGCGGGGGCGACAAATCGGTCGCGCGAAAGCCGATTCTCGTCCTTGAAGAAAGCAAAGCCGGTATCGATGAACAGCGGATATAGATCGGCACCCCAGAGACGCTCAGCAGGCGCACCGTCTACGACGAGCTTCCGGATGTCTTGACCGATACAGGTGCCGACATCGAGGAACAACGGCTCGGGCTCGCCGGGCTTGGCGGAGGCGCAGAGTGGAGCTAGGACATGCTCCTTGTACAGGTTGTGGAAGGAGAGGTCAAGGTCTAGGAAACGGAAGGTGCCGATGCAGGGGAAGTTGCGGATGGCATAGGCGGCGTTGCGAACTTTGACAGTATGTGCGATTTGCTCGTCTTTGGGGATTCCTGAGTACGTCTCCAGGAGCTCGGACATAGGCCCTGGGACTGCGTCTAGGGTTTCAAAGAACCGCACCCGGTTGTCTTTTCCCGCGGTAGCCATGGTCGCGATCGAGAGATGTTGGATAATGAGCTATATCGATTGAACCCCGCGTACCTCTTAAAAATAGCCGTCCTCGCTCTTGAGATGATCAATACCTTCTGCCAGAATTTATGTGAGAGCTAGAGAGACATCGATCGGCTCCGAAGCGGGTAGTTGGAGAACATGCCCCTCGTTCGGAGTGCTCCATCCTAGCCTTGACAAGCATTATCTTCCCAATTCGAATGGCCAGTGGAGAGTTCGATTTCATGAATTGTTTCTAGAATCCTTCGCGGCTCCGACTTGAAGTGAAAGACTTAGTTGGATGTTGTCAGACAGAGCCTCAACAAAATCGGTTATGAATGGTTCGTATGCAGTCAGCATTGTGTTTACAAAATGTCCGAAATCCTAAATGCAGCCAGTAAGCTAATGCAGGTAGAAGAGTATTTCGGACACTGTCTAAGTAAGGGATCATCTCTATTGTCTCGGCATACCCCACTTCATAGCGCTTATCGATAATTGAGATAACTTGGCGGGGCCGATTTTTATTTTCTAGACCAGGTAACATTTGGCTGGCTGCTCACTGCTATGTGTTTCTAGCACCCAATTGACAACAAGCACATGACCTTTGACGACAAAATTTATAAACGCATCTGTCAAATATCATTCTCATGAACACGCGGAGATCTGATCATTAAGAAGAAAAATAGTTCATTCCCGGCACCAGCCTGTCCGTCATCATGGCGGCGGCCGACGAGTCTAACATGCCTTTCATAAGGAATCTTGCATCAAGTGGTACATACCTTCACTCACCTCTCCTGCTCTATAAATGTCAGTACGTGAAATAAAATATATATACTGACTCTAGCTTCTCAGACCGTAAACTCCGCACCTCAGCCCTCGAAAGCCTCCGAACCTTCCTCTCCGCCGCCGCAACCTCCCATCGTCTCACACCCCTCGACAACCTCAAGCTCTGGAAGGGCCTCTACTACAGCCTTTGGATGTGCGACCGGCCCATCCCGCAGCAGAACCTTGCTGCCGAACTCGCAGGTCTCCTCGACGTCCTACCCGATGACGCCGTCGGCCCCTGGTTGTGCGCCTTCTGGGAAATCCTCGGCCGCGAGTGGACCAACATAGACGTCTACCGCCTCGAGAAGTTCCTACTCCTCGTGCGCCGTGTCCTCGGTGCCAGTCTAGCGTGGGGCTGCGCTTTGATGGCCGATTCCTCCTCCAACGCGAAGACTCAAAAGAGAAGTCGCGCGCGCGCCGACGCCGTATTAGAAGTTCTCGGCACTTGGCCGCTCGAGACAGAAAATAACCTCTCGCGAGTCCCCGTCGGTCTGCGCTTACACGTTCTCGACATCTGGGTTGACGAGGCCGAGAAATTGGGTCTCGCTGATCCCGAGCAAACGAGTGACTGGGGGCGGGAGTTTCTCGATCGTCTGGGTCTGCTCATTGAAGCGCAGACGAAGTCAACGTGCAAGCCTGTGCGCCTACGGGCAAGGGAATCGCTTGAAGATGAGAGATTACCATGGAACGCCGAAGATGCAAATCAGGACTCCTCTAAGGAACGTCCCGGTGATAAGGATAGCTGGGATGGCTTTGAGGACTGAGTCCATTTAAGCGGGGGCGGAGAGTGAGGAGCGACAGAATTATGAGGGGACTAATGATGCATTCGGCGTTTTTGGAGTTGGCATGGATATATCCCGAGTCGGATTTTCATGGTTGTTTACATGTGTATGTTCACGGACAAAATAGAACGAACCACTGAAAGGATTGCAGAAGCACCGGATCAAACACTTTTCACATGTGATAATCCCCCGAAATTGCAGCTTCACTGCATGGGTACAACAATATTGATATCAGAAAAAGAGGCCGCCCCAAACTACCGACCAAACCGTGCCCAGCGTAAGCGCTTTGAAATTTCGGCTCAGGCTCCAAGTCCTCAACCTATCTAAAGCCCGTTTCGCTATTTCCCGATCTACAGGGTATCTCTTATCGCTAATTGTGATCAATGTTAGAAAGATTTTATACAACCAAGAAACAAACATGAAAGGCATTCGTCAGCCTTATGTCGCCTTCTGCCAGCCCGAAGGGCCAGGTGCTTCGTATCTGCCAGATTTGGTTAACACCGTACCCAAACCACGATGTATCTCAACCTGGAAGGGTTCGAAAGGTATCTCTTCGCCGTCAATATCTATCAAGCCGGTCTCTTGGTCCTTTGGTGTAAATCGGTAGGCGGCGACTTTGCGGTAGGAAATCAGTGGGTTGTCAAAGAACTTGCCCTTCTCGACCGATAACATAAGGTCGGCGTATTTCATGGCCGGGATATTGCCGTCGTTAATTACCATGTCCATCAATCCGTCATCGGCACAAGCAGCCGGGAAGAAGTTGGCATTTGGTGCCATCCATGCCATCTGCTCAGCCAATCTCCATATCAGCCATACCCCTTACACGTGATAGTTGGGAATAGGACTTACATTGCCGCAGTAGAAGTTGCCCAATTTCGGGTAAGACAATCTCTCCCAATCATCCGGTATCTCGTCATTCACAGTACCGTAGCGAAGTGGCGGGAGGCCAGGCCCAGAGTCATCTGCGGTTGCCGGGGTCCCGGCCTGGTCTTCTTTCGACTCACCGTGACCCTCCCGGTTCCGCCTGTAATGAGCCTTAACTTGGGCTCTGTCCTCGATCTCAACCTTGACAGCAATATCACAAGGGTAACATTTCTGACTGAGGATACGCGTCACAACACCCACGTCAAATCGCTTGGCTCCCATCCATCGCATGTTCTCAGTCCCGAGGTCAGCCTCAGCAATTATACCTACTGCTTGGCTGAGGAAGCTGAGAGTCCGTCGCGGACCTTGTGTGATACTCATCAAGTCGATAGAAGTTCGCACACCTTTGATCACTGCCAGAGCCGCAGGTCCCACCCGATGCGAGCCGTTCACGTTAATGCTCATGGCATTGCCACTCCCGCAAGGGATATGTGCAACGGCCATCGTCTGTAATGCGCGACGCGCGTCAGGACGCTTGCCTAAGCCATTGAAGACCTCGTAGACGAGCCCATCACCGGAACATACGACAATGGTGTCGTACCTGTCAAGGCTCAGGATTTTGCACATAGCTTCTGCTTCGCCTCGTCCAGTAGTGGTGACAATGTCGAGCGCGATATGTGCGGCCTCGAACAGGGGCTGAGCTTCGCGCTGCCACAACCTAGTAGCATGACCAGGTCCCGCATTGGGATTGATAAAGATCTTGGCATATTTCCGTCGTGGTGATTTGCCGTATGCGCGTACAAGAAGTACTTCGGCCCATTCCTCGGCTGTGGCGGGTGAGACATCGCCAAGCGTATATGTCAAACGGGAGACTTTGACGTTGTTCTTGGAGCTCTCGACGGCGTAATTGATTCTTAGTCTGTTATCGGAGACGGAGGCCCATAGGACATTGTAGTATGAGATGGTAATTTCGGAGGGCATGCTCCCGATGGCCAAGCCACAAATTCTTGTTCGGTTGCCCTTGGCGAGAACCTTGTCTGGGAGACGAAACTTAGTCATTACTCTCCATGTAGAAGTTCGCACAGATCTGACCTTTGACGACAAGCGAATTGGCTTTCAAGGTGACGCGGATGCCATTCTCGAGGTTGAGGACCTCTGGCTTAGCGACCAAGGCAGCAGATTCCGACATGATGGTTGCTTAAAGATTGACGGAGAAAGAGATATAACGAGAGGAATGGTAATTAGTGTTAAAGAGAGAGGAAAAGAAAACCACTGCTATTCCCGTGTAGAAAACGAATGTATGGTGTTCGAGCGAAACATGCTTGATCGTTGCTCACAGCAAATTGAGAGCAAGTCCCTGACATGATGAGGTGCCTTGGTACTACCTAAGGTAGGCTGTGAGAGCGCTTTGTCCTACCCGGCAAGTAGCGACTTCCAACATCCGCGGAACCCGAAGGTCCTAGCAAGCCGAAGGGAGATCCCTGAAAGCTCATTGATTGGTGTACTCCGTAGATGCCAGGCAAATACTTCCTTTTCGTTTGATAAAAAGGTAGGTGCCAACAATATCAATATCACCAACTACGTACATGTATGTACCTAAGGCATCTACATGTATTTGCTAAATATGCCTAAGCTGTCCGAGTCTCATATTACTGTCTGTTGAAATGTAAGATTCTAATACGATAAGCGGAGGCATTCAATGAAGTTCATCAAATCCCTAAGTGAGAGCATTGTCGCTGTTCCTTCATAAACTACCTCTTGATGTAAGTACAAACAGCATGAGTGTTGTTTATCGCTTTAGGCGGCTTGTAAGTAAGATTCACTTAGAGTTTCTACTCTGAAGCATTATTTGGCTAGTGTGGTCACCTTTGCGGCTGCCAGAACGTCTCGAGGCCACTATTTAATACTGTTTGATTTCTGTCGCGTGGTCTAACTTTCAACATGAATACTCTAGACATAGTATCATTTCAACATCTTACCCTCTGACAGATACTCTTCTCAAGTCCATTATTTCGTTGAGCTAACACTAAACATCGCCCTCCACAACCTAAAGCTGTGAAGATAACATGCCATCAATTCTCAACCATATCCGCAGGGCCACCCGCCAGGATCCAGCTACATCAAACCGAGCACCTCCTCCTTACGAGCCGACTACGTCACTCAAGGATAGTCCACCACCGTACCCAACGGTAAACCCCCGTTCCATTTGCACGAAAATACACTTTCATTCGTTTGCGGTCCGCGCATCTTATACAGCTGGGCCAAGAGCATGGACGGCGAAAGGCTCCAGAGAAGCTCTCATGTCCAGCATTGTTAATACTTTCGAGTTCACGATGAAGGAAGCTTATTCAGAATTGGTCAACGTTGACCTCCCTTTTGATTCCGCCAAATGGGCGCTTCTAATCACAGCCGAAGTTGCTTCTCTGGGCAGTATACAGCACTATGCAAGGGCTCAGGCCAAAGACCCAGCATCATTTCACGGCTACGCAAGCTATCGGGGAAATCAGTGGGACCTATATTCGAAGGCCATGGAAATCGCTGTACTTTTAGGGATGGACCAAGGTTCGAAATCCCTTTCGAAATTCCTTTCCAAGCTGGACACGAGCCTCGATCAGTATACTGAGATCGATGACATCCTGTACGGCGTTGCGCAGAGAGCGGCAACTACGACTATGCAGAGATTCTTCTTCAATAGTACCACTCGAAGTCAAACGATCGAACACGTCGCCAGGGCGCTTAATAATGGTATTAATAAGGGACACTGGGTCGCAGGTCATCACGAGGCTTCTGTCCCTGTCTTCATGGCCGCCTTGGCCGCAACGCTTACAGCCAGTCGTTCCTGCATTGCGCTATCATCCAAAAGCTCGGGTGGAACTTGTGATCAATCGAAGAGATGGATAGCAAAAACCGAGAAAGAATCATGTAAGGCTGGCGTGGAAGCGGGACGAGCAGCTGCCGCGCAATTTCAACCAAATGAAGTTCCTGTCCACCAGCAAGCGGCAATACGTCGCACCATGTAGGTCATCGCATAGCTGATTATTATCCTCCTAAAATATAATAGGATAGTCGAGGTGATTCCTTCTTTTCTAGTGAGACGCAAGCTCATGAGGTGAAAAAATTAACTGCTTTGAAAATGCCCTTCAGCCTTAATAGGACGCACTCTGTCCAGACCCGAGGAAAGAGCTTGATCGGTGGATAACAATATAGATAAGTGAAGCTCTGGGAGGAGGCAAATGTTCAATGACAATTTTTAAATCAAACTTTTGAGGGTAGCATTGGTCCTCTTCCTAGAATACGTGCTATCACTCCGTGCGGCCGCTGACACTGTCCATACATAGACTCGTTACATTTGTCCCCTGCTCGGCACGCAACCATCTCTCCTACTCTCTCGCATTATTCTCTCTTGTTATTTGTTGACAAGTTGGTAAGTCGTGATTATTATATAGCAGTACCGAGACGGCAGATATGCCCAACATTTGCATATCCCAACGACATGTATGCAATCCCTTACTTAGAGTTAGATGTAGGTGCACCTGGGAAAAGCCAGCTGTACAAAGACATTTCTTGCAATCATGAATTCAATAGAGTCGGACTCATAAATATACGTACGCATGCGTCTGGCCGAGTCCAAATCTTTGCGATTTCACATTGTTTAGATATCTACAACGTCTAACGACAACATGGCTCAAAAACTTGTCTAGTCCGCTCATATCTTACTGGCAGCCTTCTTTCCTTTTCTCTTTGCAGCCAAGTTTCTAGCCCCATCAAGGACCATAGCAATATGGTGACTCAAGGCGACAATCTCTTCATTCTCATCATAGATAACAATCTCGTAATCGAATCGCCCATTCCGGACCTGCTTCGACAAGGCACGAACATGTAACCACTGAACGCCCTCAGCCGGCAAGGGCTTCTTAACGTCGAGACTCAATGTTAGCGTCGGGTACCAATACCACGATAGATCCATGTTCTGCTTCTCGGATTTTTCGGCAGCAGAGGCCTTGGGGTCCATGATCTCTGTCTGTCTCTTGACGAGCCCCTCGAGCAACTGCGGCCACATATCCGAGACAAACGCGACGGCGCTGTCCCGAAATCGCTCCCCGGAGGCGAAGCAGATCCACTCGTCGACGATATTAGGGAGGACATGTCCATCCCGCGGCGCGTACATGCGCACTTTGTTCACAGCTTTCCGCTTGTCCGGGTGTGGAAGTTCTGTGAGTAGCTTCCAGTGCTCGTCGACCCCATCACGAGCTAGGCGCGCGAAATCCACTGGCCTGGGTGGCGGTAGAGGCTCCGTAGACCATCCTGTAAGTAACGTGAGCCCGTTCTCGATTGTCATGTTGGCGTTCGTCATGTACGCGACGACTTCATCTCGCCCGTCTTGGGTAAGAACTACGTGGATTGTCGACGTGCCGCGACCAAGCTTGACATCGTGGACTGCGAAGTGAGCGATGCCGGCGCTCGTGCGGCGGACAAACTCGGTATGTAGTGAAATCGTGTGCGGCTGGTTTTGCGCCGCCAGGGTGGTCCCGAAGTGGGCGGCGGCCACATTTAGAAAGGTCGCTGCTACGACGCCACCATGGGGGACTGATGCACGAGTTAGTGAGTTAAAAAAACAAATAAAAAAATGGAAGACTTGTGATATATATGAGACTTGAATTGCGCCTTTAGAAACTGACCTGAACCGATACACCATTCCGAGTGGAAGTTAGCCGTGTATGTATGTGTTCCTGACGGCGTAACAGCCGTCGCTTCTGCAAATGTGGGCGCCATGATACACCACCTAGCGAGAGTACATTCAGGCTCAGGTGATCAATTCTTTTACTAGAAAATAGGTTCAGATCAGGCCGTGTACAGAGTATATGGTTTAAATTGGCCAAGATATATACTGGGGAGGAAATGCTAGATCATTTACATACCGTAGGTACATTAAGAGGCGCCGTACGTTGAGAACGGTGGAGATCACTATTCTTACGCAATGCCTCGGCTAGAATCCGTATAGAGCAAGCTTCTAGACCCGCAAATTGGCCGCTTTTGTGTATCCCACCCCCTGATTCTTCACCATATCCTTGTCTGGTGCTGCCATCACGATGAGCCTTTCAAGATAGAGGATAATTTAGAGCTGGAAGGATATTTCGTGGATTTCAAAGAAGAACTTATTGTGACGCTATTACGGATATGAAAACAGAATTGGCAACCCAGTGTCGCCACCAAAGTAAGTGCTAGCAAACCCAGCCTACTCACGACAAAGTGTTATGTCAAGAGCAAAGAAGAAAAGGAAAGAATTTTGACATTAAGAACAAGCAATGTAACCGCAGGCTATGTAAAAGTTTCTGTAACTGACTTCATCATCGTCCTCACCATCAGACAAACAACAGCTCTCAGGGGTATCCTCAACTGGTCTAACACATATGTTCTCGGGAAACCAACCCAAGCTCCTTTATATACACTAGTCAAGGTCTCACACTGCCATGCCCTGTTTCCTTACTTCACCCGAGCACTAAATAATCATGCTTGGCTCAGAAATCATCGTCTATCTCTGCACTTTGCCATTTCTTGGCGGGCAACTTTCGGACTTTCTTCGTCGGGCTGCCCCCTGAACTCACTCTCAAACCCTCCATTTTCCCACCTAAGCTCGAGACGTCGCCCTTTGCGCTGGGTAGGTCGCCCCTCTCTTGAAGTGGTGCTCGCTTGCTAGGCGTTCTGCCTGCTAGTTCACGCTTCAAAATGGCATTCTCCCGTCTTAGCCGATCGTTTTCTTGTTCGAGGTTTTCAATGAGAACATTCTCCTTGTCGTCTTCTTCGACATTATCATCGCTGTCTGGGGCCGAAACAACAACCCCAACACTGCGAGCCAAAACCTCCACTTTGCGATCCCAATGCTCTTCACCCCGCTCTTGTTCAATCGAGAGCGAAGCTTTCCATCGGTTCATCTCCATTGCTAGTCTTTGTTCAAAGTCTGCATAACACTCTTCCCTGATTTCTTGTTCCAGGTCCGTAATTCGATCTTCCATCGACATTAAATGTGCCTCGGCCGTCATTCGGCCCTCTGACTCACGAGCCAACTCCTTGTTAAGTTGCTCAATCATATCGGCCATTCTAGCGATTTCGAGGGCAGCATTTTCCATTGTGGAGCGTTCCGTTTCTGACACAGGCGAAAAGGTTCGGCTTCCATTGTTAGATGGTTGGAAAATCGATCGGTGATGGACCACTGGCGAGCTGACGGGGCTGCTGTGCTCGCCACTAGCATCGGACTGATAACCCTGGCCAGGAGCGTTCGCCAGTATAGTTGAAGTGATTGATGGTATTCTTGGCACTGTCACCTCACGTGCTAACGCACTGTACCGTAGAATTTGCGACGTTGCGTTGAAGTCACCTGCAGGATCTGCCGTCGCAATCATGACTGCTTTCTGCGGTGCTCGACGGTGGACCGCTGAGTGTGAAGCCGCAGACGCCGAAGGAAATGAATTGGAGAATAGGAGCTCGGTGAGTTTGCATTGCCGGAAAGGCACGAGATTCGGCTACCACATGTCAGTCAATGCTGTTACTCAGTATGCGATCGACGGTGACCTACCTTTGTGGTGTTGTTTGCGTCAGTCTGCATTTGCAGGCATTGCCCCAGATACATTAAGCTCTCATTGATTTTGCCTCCCTCGACTAGGGTAGCACCTTGTGTTTTGGCATCTCTGGCTCGCTCACTACCAGCCAAATCAACGATACTGAGAGTGCTCGTTCCCCAGGGGCCACCAGAACGACCCTGGCGCCTCTTCTTGACCTCGACGCAGAAGAACCCGTGGCTTCGAGATGAAACGCTATTACTACCTGTACCAGCTACCCGTCTCTCATGAAGCCCAGCCTCAAGCACCATCAAAGCCTCATGGATATTCTTGCAAATGACTTTGCGCAGGCCAGCCACTACCTTCCGATCGGGAGAGGTCTCAGTGCACTTGAACAACAGCGGTCGTCTGCGGTATTCTTTTGTTGCGTGTGATTTGATCGGCGGTGTCAGCAAATCAAAAATGCGATCGTTATATACCTCGTACATAGAAATTACTATCGCGTATTCGGCTGATGGGTCGCAAGAAGCTCGGATAGTGCCGATGTCTGGGATCTGCGGCAAGACTGAAGGTCGTTGCAACTGGCGTCGTGGGGTCGGTGGTGGGGGGTATTCGCCCTTTGAAGGAGATGTCTTAGTGACGTTCTTGCTTTTAGCAGCAGATGTGAGATTCATGTAATGCCGCTTCGGTGGCGAAGTATTGGCCAACTTTGACCTGAAAGACGTGACTGGCGTCTTGGGGGGTGGCATAATTCTCACTCGCTGACTTGGAGGCGTCGAGAGCACTGTTATGCGGGACAACTCGTCCTCGTGACTGACAAGCCGTACACTATTCGGGCTTTCGGGGAAATCCCCTGGCATTTGGGGATGCATGCTCAACAGAGAAGAAGACAGGGATTCATTTTGGGGTCGTACAATCATTGGTGTGGCAGCTCTTGAGCCAGCTCGAGGATCACTGAAAACCGTCTCGAGGAATGCTGAGGCATTATGTATGCTAGCTTCCGAGTTGTCTGAACAGCGGATACTCGATTCTAATGTCGGCGATACGTCATAGTCGGCGATGTTGGAATGAATGGAACGAAATACGACATCGAGAGCTAGCTGTGTCAAGCCTCGCTGAGTGCGAGATCCCAGCATTGTGTGTGTCTAGCAGATGTATTGGTCAGTCAGCAAGTGCTTTCTGTCTAGGGAGAGTCACAGACCTTTCCTGAGCCCGTCATTCCCAAGGTAGCCAATAGGCCATCTGTGCCGTCACCGCCATGAGGAGCAAGTGCGCCTTCGACCAGAGGCAGGACTTTGGTGCCGTGAAACAAGTCGAGCTGTGTGGCATCTTCTTCAAACACACGAGTGAATGCGAATTTCTCAATTGCTCGCCGCCTGTCCATGGGAGGGTTGAGAGTGATATGGGTGGGTGCGCTGCCCTCTTCTGGTTCCTCAACTAACAGAAATTTCTCGCCATCTGCATTGCCGGCTTGTGGCGGTCGAAGTCGCAGGAAGACATCGAAGAGATTTGTTTGGGTGCGCTGAGACTCCATCGTCAAACAGAATGCGCCGTGGTTGGAGTTTTTGGTTGAAGTGATGTGGAACTCGGATAGAAGGCCAGGAGAAAATCAAGAGTGCCAGTTGTACAAGAAACAAGTGGTACAGCGCAATTGGAAAGTGCAAAGAACAAGTCGCGATAGGAAGAAGTGTGCAACGCATCAAATTAAGATGAATGCATTGTGCATACAGATTGTTAAGGATGCACATGTACCTGGTATTGTTTACTTGGCTCAAGTGGACCAGATCCGTTTCGGGGGGCAACCAACGTGGAGAAATGGACGGGAGCTCAGGTGGGTCCCTTGACTCAAGCCACACAATTCTCCAGCTGTGACCTACTCCACCTGCTCAGCCCGCCACAGAGAGACTTCCATTGAGAGACCCTGGAGTGCCACATTTGGAGTAGACCCGCTTTATTTTTGAATACTCCCCAACGGCGCCCCTCTAATAATAAGCCCCTCCATCCCCTCCTTGCTACGGGGTGTTGGAGAAGACGTCACTGGAAAACTTTTGCAGACAAATATCACTGCACAGGCTCACAGTGTCTAGACTTAGAAAGCCGAGATGCGCAGGAACAGCGACAAATTGACTTGAGTCACACTTTCGGGCCTTTTTGTGCCATGGTTGGTTTGGTCGCTATATCAGCTCAGAGAAGAGCGGGTTGGGGATTTCACTGTCCTTACTTAGCCTTTAGGTAGCTGGTATCATTACATGCAGTAGTATTTGGCATCTGAACACGTGTGTCGCAGCAAATATTGTCAAAGCTCCTGCAGCCATAAATTGCCTAAAGCAAAGATGTGGTAATTGCGTATACTTTTTGCTTCACGGCACCTCAGCTCGTTGGCACATTCTAAGTGATTGTGAGTGGGTGGTTGATATAATATTCCAATGGCTCAAGCCAAAGCAACACACCGCTATCATTGCTCTCGGGTTGTTGAGGGAAATACGAGTGTATCGAAATTTGTTATTGGTATATAGGATACTTGAACTCGCGACCAATGACACAAGCAGCTAAATAAGCGGAACCTCTAGCTGAGACTACTGTCCTTGAGCCCAGGTTGTCCAACAAAGCAACCAAATATGCATACAAGCTGCGCAAGAGTGGAACGCAATGCGGATATTCAACGAGTGACGAGTCATCTCGTGACTCAATGAGCGATGAACACCTTTACAGTACATCACCGTTCTGTTTTCATTTAATTACTCACTGGCCCACCATCGTATGGAGTGGGCTTTACGTCTAATGAAGAGGAATCATAACAAGAAGTCAGGACGATGGGTTTTGTCTGGCGCGTGACTTTCAGGGACCCCATCCGTCTACTCGAGGCAGCTTACCTCACGAAGACCCGGTTCCACGAATGTCAAGGTGTCAACAATTCAGACTGCTTTCTTTCTGCCTACCAAACTCTACTCTGATGGTGTCAGACCGTTGCATATGATCGCGGGACAGCAACGTATTATTTCTACTCCAATTGGGAGCCTCTGGCGGCCTTTGTCTATCCGGTAACTCGTCGTAGCGTCGTTCTATCCTTGAGCCTGTTCGACTTGAGAGAGCAGTCAATTTTTATTAAGGACTCATTACCTCTATGGACAAGTCCTGTCGAAGTTTACCATAATAAGAAGAATTCGTCGGTTTTCAATATGCAGATTTATGTGTCATCGTGGAGGCAAACAAGACTGAGGATGATTCAAAAGGCGGTGACACATCGCCCAATTAGGCCAAGTGATACAGATTTACCCGACTAACCTTGATCTTTTGAGGCTTGCGGCCAATCAGAGACGGCGGATTTCCTAGTGCGTACGATGGCGCGGAGCTTGAGGGAGATATACTCCTGCGGCTCTCCACTAAAAAAGCAGAAAAGTGGTGCTCCGTGGCTACTATAGCCGCTATGCGCCCACTGTGCCTCAGCGCGTCCACCCCCTGTAAACTTGAGCCCGGAGTAGCTGCGGGCGGGACGAGACCGGGAGGCACGATGCAGAGCCCAACCCGAATAATTGAATAATTTTTCCTGCCGTTTGTCTGACCTTTCTTTCCCTTCTCCCTTTCTTTCCTCCATCTTCCTCAACGGAACCAACCAACCAACCAACCACCAAGACAACGAAGTCGCACTATTCCACCACCTAGAATATTTACACCCCATTACAACTTCGTCGATATTCACAATGCCTTCGGCCATCGCTGAGCTGTAAACCCCCACTGCGGGACATGCCTCACCGGGGTGTGTCCCGTAGTCCTTCAGTTCACCGAGAGATTCAACCTCAGATTTTCGACGAAGTTATACAGACCTTTGACTGTAGCCTCCGCCTATGCGAAGGAGCCGTTGAAGACGTCTGATCTAGCAACAGCTTTACTGTCATCATCATTCAGGCCTGATTCCGCCTCCGGGTACTACACTTAACAACACCACCACCTATTTACCTACCCGATGCTCACAACCCCCTTTCTCACGAACTTTTCCCATATCAGTACCTCCAATCTTTCAACCTAAATTGGAACAGAGGCATCTCCTTCCAGCCTTGAGACTCGAAATAAAGTCCCTCAACTACATCATACAAATACTACTTTCCTGCGACTGTTTGTCCACAATACAACAAGTCCGAGACTTAAAGCACTGCATCTACTTGACCACCTCGCATTAAGCACCACGATACAACAATGTCTCGAAGCATCATACGCATCAAGGCCCCCACCACCCCCGTCAAGGCTAAGAGCCGACGGGGGTCCGACTCTTCTTCATCACTGGATCTATCCGACGATGGTGGATACTCTGGTTTAGAAGATGTCACCAACTCCGACGAGGACGATGAGGATGTAGAGGCGGCCGAGGAGGAGCATATACTCTCTGATGAGCTCCAGCAAAACCAAAGCTCCCCTCGGCCAAATGAAGATGAAGTAGGCAATGGATACGACGAAGACGACGAAGATAACGAACAAGGAGACGATGAGAGAGATGACGACGACGAGGAAGATGAAGACGTTGATGCCGAGGACAGTACCACCTGGGAAGGCCTTCCATCTGATCCTGACGAACTCGACATTAATAACCTCCCTCCCCTTCCAAGTGCCCATATCGTTCGTCGAGTCCGGTTCGACGTACCGGAGTCGGACGACGATGATACTGAGACAGATGAAGAGACCGCCACTTTCTTATTTCCCGATATTTTTGTGGATAAAAGCAGACTAGATCCACAATTTCGTCGTGAAGTTGATCGCGCGTCCGAGGATGACTCGGACGCATCATACTGGGATCACTACGAGAGTAGTGCCTGGGCAACTCATCTAATGGAACCAAAAAGTTCCATGGATGAGGTACCAGAGGAAGATAACACTTCCTCTGCTACTCTTATTACCCACAATGATCCCATTGCCTCAACGTCCACACCTGTTGTTTCTCCCCAAAAAGACGATTTGTCTTTGGACGGGTATGGATGTAAGTTTTATGGCATGTACAAGTTCTGAGGAGGGAATGCTAACCAGAACCCCAGCGGATGGGGACACTACCGATGAGGAAATACCTCCACCCAGGCCCGTTCGACGTAAGACTCGGAAGGAGCATGTGATCGAGGAATCCGAAGCGTCTGATGTAGAAATTATCAAAGGCCGCCGCGGACAACCACGCATAGGCCGGTTTAGTCTCGACAAGTCTTCCAAGAAACCAATTGCCGTGGTCCATCCCAAGACAGGCAAAATGATGATTTTTACCCCTCGAGGCGGCAAAGGCGCCTTTGATTTGTCACCAGAACAATTTCAGGGTTCTTTCGGTCAGGCACAATCTTCTCCCATCCTTGGCAACCCGGGAAACATCATGATGAGTGGAATGATCTCCTCCCACACCTTTGGGGACTTCATGAACACCCATACCATCGGTCCTGCAGAAGCCTGGTATTCTCAGTTTCCAGACTTAAATACTTTTGCGGATACATCTAGCTCAGAAATGGAGACCGTCGACGAAGAGGAGTTGAATCTAAACATATCGGACTTCATTGACATCGACGAAGATAGCGATTCTTCTGATGACCAAGGAGAGGCTGTCAAAGATGATGTAGATGATGAAATCTTCCGCACCCCAGGCCGACCCACAACAGCATCCAGTGATGTAACGTCTCTTCTCGATCATTTCTCGCACAATACCGATCTCGTCGGTGCATTCCGGCGAGACCAGACCCACCACTCATTGATCACGCGAAACAAAGCAACGAGAGATTCTCTGGCATTTTCGGGTCCTTACTATGAAGGAACTCTCCGCGGGATCAAAGATGGGCGTATTGCTACAGCTAATGTCCCCATATCTCCTCTCCGCCGGCAAAAGAAGGCACCTGAACTGGCGAGCAGCCCTCTCTCTTCACTCTCGACGAAGAGAAAGGCCTCATCTGAGCACCACGCCGGTCATAAAAGACAACGAAGCGTGCCTGACGTGGAGACACTCACCATCTAAATTTCTCGTGCTCTTTTCTCTCTCCTCTTCCCGTCACAAAACGCCGTTGGACGGCGTGATCTACGGAGTAACATCTTAGATCACCCCAGGCCACGAATACACGACTCTGGTTGATTCATGAGCTCTTTACGGACAAGACGATTGATTTCCTATACGATTCAAAGTTTTCCTGTTTCTTTATGAATAGATACTTTCTATGCCTGTTGCTTGCCGACTCCTTGACCAGCATGCTATCAATGAGTCATCGGGTTCACGCCTTCCACCTCTTTTAGACTGGATAGATCAATCGGCTCAGCCGAACTTGCAAAGGCTCAATGGTTTCAGGAACACAAGTTAGAAGCCTCTAGAGACTTCTTTGGTATGAGCGACTAGCAACCTTCTTACAAGCGGAAGAGTTTGTATGAGAAGTGTTGAATCATGTACTATGAGGTACCTTGTTTCAAACAAGTTGTGCCGCCATCCTAGATTTCAGACATCGCTACGCCTGGAGTTCTCGACCCCTGTGCCCCCAGCATTTCAGACAGTCTGTTGCTTGAAAACGCAATGGATACGTACTGTAGTTCTTTTTAAAAGATCAAATTTCATTACTCCTCAATTACTGTATTTGCGGTATATAACTTTTGTTCCGTGAGATGACTATTGATATCAAACACGATGTGAAGAATTAGGGGTTGCCAATGTTACTTGTTAGTTGTGAGCCGCAGGAAGCCGATTTCCAGTTGTTTGCTGTTCCCCTTCTAATGATGTATGTATCCGGAGTTGCAGCTCCATCCTCAGGAAGCTCAGGTCGCATGCCGTAGTGTTCTCGGCACTTGCGTGGCTTCGAGATGGCAGGAAGGAGAACGAACATCTGGAAGCTACAAAAGCAGACCCAATATAAGGTCTGTACGTATGAGTATCGGAAGACTCTGGACTTTTTGGTTCAGATCCAGGCAGTAGGGCACCAATAACTTGACAATATCTCAAAATATATTCCGTTGGTACTTCATCCTGCATTTGACTGTATATCAACTTGACGGAACGCTACATAGGCGGCTCAGGAAAACGGCGGACGATCCCATCATGATTTAGGCAAACGGAGTTGAGTGATCGAAAAGCATACGAACAGAAACATGTTATTCATTTTCTCTGCACTGATACGACATTGTCGCTTAGTGGTTTACAGACCATTTGTAGTAGCTACACGCGTTCCGTAGATGGAGCTACCTACATATGTACCTATGTTGAGCATATGATAGCAACGTGGCCATAACATACAGTATTTTTGAATGTATTAACTATTTGGTTGAGCCCTAATATTCGTCGACTGAGCACTTTATTGTGACTTATCTAATCTGAATATATTTAGCCAAAAGACCTGCGTAAGCCTGCTACTTTTGATCTTTTATTCAGTACCTAGGCTTTCCTGATCCGTCCTTACTCGCAATTCTTATTATTCTTTGCCGCCGCGATCCCCCAAGCATACCGAAAACTACACAACTCCTCGCCAAACCCGTATCATCTTAGACCGCACTTTCTCAAAAGATCATGACGGTGGAAGAAGCTTCGGTTTCGTTTGCCGAAGATATCTTGAGATAACATGTTAGGTTCATCCTTATGAGTGCATCAACAAATAGTTTCGATGGACTCACACATCGGGATACTCAAGAGACAAATGATGATCTGCACCGTTCCGAGTGTGAAAAACACTTTTCGAATCCCACTATGAACGAGCCAGTCGTATGCTTTAAACGTAAGGCCAAAGCTGAAAAGGTTTTTGAAGATGATGAGGCATGTAAAGCCTTCAATTGAGAGATCTCCTGCATATCAAATCAGGAATCATGTTCTGTCACGTCGCAACTTGAGTTCAGGAAGGGTTTGTAGCTCACGGTACGCATCCACGATATACAACGAGCTGGCTACAGCACCAGTTACGGTACCCGCTACCTCGAAACCGAAGAAGACGACGGGAACAATCCACTGAAGCCGATTTTCGTGTTAGATAGCTCTTTCTTTATTCGAGCAACGGCATGTTGGAAAGACAAGAGAACAGGTGTGGCAGGAGGGAGTGGCGACCTACATGGTATTCACTGTTCAAGGCCCCCTCGGCTGTCACCGCAAACCCAAAAAGGCCAATCACAGCGAACACAAATTGGGGGATGACAAGAATGATGCGAAATTCGGGCTCGTAGATGCCATTATTGAGGCGCGTAAGCTTTTTGGCACTCCAGTCTGCCACGGCACCAGCAGTGAAGAAGCCAAGTATCGCTCCGATAAATGGACCTGTGTATGCGTAACCTGTCTTTACCTCGTCCCAAAACACTTCCATATGGATTTGATTAGGCTCGGAATAAACGTTCAAATACCAGGGGAATATTACTCACTAAGGCGCAGGTTAGTTAATGAGATGACAATGGAATAGAGAATAAATTAAGCGGGATCCAAGCAAATGGTTATTCTCGACACATACCAAGGAGGACCCAGAAATATGGCAGCGAGAATGACTCCTATAAACACAGTCCAGCCAATACAAGTTCCTTGTATGAGACTTGCCCAAAGGAATGCTGGTTGCAAGAAAAGCGGAAGCGGTCTGAATAGCAGCTTGAAGAAGCTATCATTGGTCTTCCGCCCGTTGAAAATGGCGAGAGACTGTTTATAACTTGTTTTGGGTCGGGTAGGATAGGTTGACGATGTCGATATCATAGTGGTCGGTACTTCCCCTGGCTTCTCTTCACCATCTGGGGCATGGCTGATGATATCTGTATTCAAAGCGGCGTCACGACGATAAGCCGTTTCAGGACAGAAGAGAACGACGGCGACCAAAGATGCGGCACAGAGAATAGCGACTAGATTGAATGTCCACCACCATTTGATTGTGTGCGCAATCTTTCCGACAAGAATAGGAGTAAAGAACGCCCCTCCAAAGACTGCTAGATTTGTGAGGGCCATCCGCTTGCCTCTTTCCTATCATTGCTCCTGTAAGAAAGATTACATATTATAAGAAGGAAAGGGGTTGCATTGTCTTACATGGACAAAGTATAGGTCGCCGACGGCGGCATTGAGAAGGCCTTCGAAGGGGGCGGCACCGACTCCCTGGATTATACGAGCCCATAGCAGGCTTGTGTAGTTGGTGCCAACAGCGCCAGCCCATGCGCTTGTGGCTATTAGGATGATTGTGCCGAGGATGAACAAGTGCCTCTTTCCCCAGATTCTCCCGGTGGGTACAACAAAGACGCCAGCGATTCCGACACCGAGGAGAAAATAGCCAGTCAAAACAGCGATATAAGTGAAGTTGAGCTCAAACCATATGGATAGCGTCAAGGTATCAGCAGCGAGGATTGGTCCTAGAGACGTGGCGAATACGGCGGTGATGGAGAGGATAGACGTAATGAGATCGCGGCGCCAAAGCGGCCAGTTCAATGGATCATTGGGATCGTCCGAGGGCTGAGGATTCTATTGTTTCCTCTCAGTGACTGTCCGTATAGTCGTCCAACCCATCTAGCTTACCAGGATTATGGGGGCTTCACCACTGTGATCGCACTTGAGATGATGCATATCGGTTGAGTCTGCAACCTGTGGCTGGTCTGGAGCATCGAAATATCGAGTAGTACCTTGGGCAGGTCAATCAAGGACCATAGACAGTTCAATAAGCGATGGTCACGTACCTGGAACCCAGTCCAGCACTCTGTCTTGAAGAATGCCCAGGCCCATGATGTGATATTTTGGGCTCTTTCTAGATCGAAGACTAATGACGCTGGTATCTTATCAAGTGAGCATCAAAGAGAAGAGAAAGGAGATTAAGTCGGTTGCGAAGTGCTCGATAAGAGGTTATATGTACCTAGACATGAGGAGGGGAATTCGATCATGTTCTACCACCTTGGGAAAGTTATTGGATTGGAGAGGAGCGGGTAGGCTCAGTAGAGCCTGGCTCTAAGATGTTAGGTACCTAGCTTATGCCAGAGGCAGGACCTTGTAAGCTGGTATTACCTGTAATCAAGGTATTCTGCTCTACTACCTGGAGAAGGTAGCTTTGTGTTCAGTTACACAAGTCGATGGGGTCTAGCATGGAGGGTACGATACCAAGAATTAAGGCAGGTACAGCAGTCTCGGTGGAGCCAGGCTCATATTCCCATCTAGTAGCAGTCACGGTGAATCATGGGTCTCAAAGGGAATTCAGCTCCTGCACACAGCATCCGGGCAAAGACGTAGTTGTGCTCGTCGTGAGTAACCCCCTACTACCCAACCAAACCGAAGACTTGGACATGGAGAGATTCCATCTTAGGAACTCATAGTTGAGGAGGTGCCCCTGCGTCCAAAATGCGGTATATGGAAGTATCTACTACTCAAACACATATCTTCAAAATTAGTGCAGCTTGTGGTCTATCGATTGATGCAATCAAGGCAACTTGGACCTGTGAGTCTGAAAAAGTACGTATCTTCAGGATTGGACCCCACCAAACCCGATATACTCTACACCGGGGAAACTCACTTCGTTGCACGAGATTGCGGAAATGTTTTTAATCAAAACAATGTTGGATAAAAAAGGTGTATTTGCTAACATACTTTGAGCCTCTGATATCTGGTTTGTGTGTACAGATAGAGAGGCATGGGAGTCTGAGGTGCGGCCATTGTGACGTGAGTCCCACATCGCAACAATCCCCATTTGCCGAGGAACGTAGCGACAAACCAGCCGACGGGGAAGTCAGATTACTTACATATTAATCGACTCCGGAGCCTCCACATCAAAAACTCCATAACCTTCACGCCGCATCTAGATTTTTCCTTGCCTAGATATTCCAGGACCCAGTCGTGACTTAGATCTGTACGATGGAGAACCCTCATCCATCACTGCTGCTTCTCCCCTCACCCCCACGTCCGGCCACCCATGCAGCCGTGAGGGCCGCGTTCGAGCCGCCGTTGAAGGCTACAATGACAAACCTCAAAGAGCATGCGAATTCCAGCGAAAACGGCATTGTTCTCATTGTTGCTGTTGTTTCTCCCATTCTAATTAGCAGCCCTTCCCCTTCTTCATCTGAGACATCCTTATCGTGGGTTGATGCACAGTCTGTCTTAGCAGGGATATACAGTATCGTTGCTATCATTTGCTCTAGGCTGTCCATCCCGAGCGAGGCCCATGCCGGCCCGGGATCCATTGATGTCCGCGTCGTCTTCGTCCACCATGAAGATCCGTCACCATCATGTCGGTCAGCGACAAGTTCCAACAGCACAATTGTTGTCGATCTATCCACCTTTGCTTCCACTTATCATCCCTGGACCCGCATATTCCATCCCAACAATGAACAAGGATATCAGGTTCTTACATCGTACCTTCAAATTTCCGAAACCGTCCAGTCTCTTAAGCATCATCAGATAACTGTCGTCGAAGGCGGGCTTTCCCTCACCGTTGATTCGACAGCTACCCCATCTCAAGCCAGCACCTATCCTGTCGTGTGTCTGGGAGGAACCTTTGATCATCTACATCCTGGTCACAAACTTCTCTTGACTGCTGCCGCTCTGTTGCTCCGAGTGCCCGAGAAAGAAGGCGCACTGCCTGCGCGATTTATAATCGGTATAACCGGTGATGAGCTACTGAAGAGAAAGAAATACGCAGAGTTTGTACAGTCATGGGATGAGCGAGTCGGCAACGTTGTTGAATTTCTATCATCCGTACTTCAACTCTCTAAGAGCGGATGGGAAGTCCCTGAAATAACAAAGAGAAACAATGAATCAGTTGCTCAGATGCGAGGTGGAACGATAGAAATACGATGCGTCGTCCTCCAGGATCCGTTCGGGCCCACAATCACGGAGGAGGATATGGACGTTCTGGTTTTCTCGGCAGAGACTAGGTCAGGGGGTAACGCCGTGAATGAGAGGCGGAGAGACCTGGGCTGGCGACTGCTCGAGACATTCGAAGTTGACGTTCTCGATGCCGAACATCCCTCGGATGGTCCGACAAAGACAACTGACTTTGCTTCGAAAATCAGTAGCACGGCGATCCGTCAGAGGAAAGCGGAATCTCTCACTTGATCTAGAATTATCTCTCTGCGAAGCACCCACCAAGCATACAGCTTTTGTATAGAAAAAACCGGTTACATCAGAAGCGTCTGTCCTCCGTCTATCAAGACTTATGACACATTGTTGTTAGTATTTTGCTTGGCTTGCAGCAGCGTGATTGTATCTATGGCACTCAAGGACCCAATACCTTTTGAAGAGAACAACGCTTGGAAAGTGAGATGAATTAACTTACGATCTGTACCATTGAAGTAGCTTCCGGCTCTACTAGCCAGCAGGACCACAGCCCCAGAGAGCTCGTCTGGCTGTCCCATTCTCCCGGTCGGATTTCGGCTTGCCCACATTTTCCTTGCCTCATCGAGCCCGTCGCCATCATTGAGTATTGTATCCATGTAGCCGGGAGAAATGCTGTTTACGCGGATCCCGTAATGAGCCCACTCGGAGGCTAATGATCTTACCATGGCTATAACGGCGGCCTTGGAAGTATTATAAGGTACCTGAGGCTGCGGGAAATTGACCCGGTGTCCAGAGCAGCTTGCCACGAAGATGATGCTACCCCGTATCTTATGCTTAATCAGGCCGCGGGCTACAGCTCGAGCAACAAAAAATCCGCCGATGGTATTAACATTCATGACGCGATTCCAATCCTTCGATGTCCAGTCCAGAGCATGACCACACGACACCATCCCCGCGAGATTAATCAACGTAGACACAGGGCCATCTAGAATCTTCACCGTCTCGGCGACGGCAGCATCGACGGCATCCTCATCCGTGATATCCACAACCCGGAAGCCGATCACAACGGGTCCCGGAAATTCGGCCTCGAGAGCTTTTACACGGGCCTCGGCTTCGGCTGGGTTGACGTCGAAGATCATGAGACCGGACACTCCGTGCTCCAGAAGGGCTCTGGTAACAGCTAGCCCAAGATCGCCTGCTCCGCCTGTCACGATCGCATTACCCGTGATACGGAAACGCTCTTGAGCGCGGGCTGCGGGGGACACATCGCGGGGGAGAGGTGGAGGCGGGGCAGCCAGCAAGTTGCCATCTCCTAACACCATAAGAGGGAGGACGCGCGCTGTGAGTTCGGATCTTTCGGTCGTCATGGCCGATTATGATTTGCTCGACTTCAGTTGTTTTTGCAGGATTTGAAGAGACTTTTTTTTCTCTGGATACTTCTGTTATAAGCTGCGTAACTTGAGCTTGGGCAGTGATTGTCTGTCTTTAGCAGGTAGACTTTTTAGTTTTTTTGGCATCCTGAGCCACATGTATTCATGCTTTTGACATCGTCTGTGGGCCATGTTGCATTTGTCGGCTCTATCGTTGGCTGCCACGTTGCTACTAACTGATGCAAATCAATTTTCTGGTTCTGCTAACATTTTGATACATCAACGACGCATTGAGGTAACAAGATGGAGGTTGAACACGGTAATGGAGGCAAGTGTGTTTCAAATCTAGAACTTTCTTCGACTGTAAAGAGGTATCATTCTGTCCGTGGCTAACTGCTTTACTAGCAACCCAGGTAAATAGGTATACATATTAACCACCAAAGTCATAATTCGTAAATGCTCAATTGATAAGAGTCGACATATCCGAGTTTTGGATCTCAGTGTCTCAAATACACAAAAACGAAACAAAAGACCTGGCCTATGAATGATGGGTCTCACGCTTTGACTCCGCTCGAGGCGCCGTTACTCGCGCCAGCAGCCGTCGGAGTAGACTTCTTCACGACGCGCAAGCCCAGGATAAGAGCGAGCAAGCCCTCAACGCCAAGGATCACGGCGAGCGTGACGAATGCTCCAATGACGCCAGCATCAGCTAATGAGAGATGGCTACCCCCAGTGCTCGAGCTACCGCTGCCACTGCCGTTTCCGCTCGAAGAAGTGCTGCTCGCGCAAACGCCGGTAGTGTTTCCGCAGGCCTGGCACCATGAGGCGGTATTGCCGATCGCGAACTTGTTCATGCCGGCCGTGAAATCGGCCCACGAGAGCAGCGTCTTGGACTGTCCGAACAAGGGGTAGGCCACAGGGGCCGACAGCGCCGCCGACCGGTTCGAGAACAGGAAGCGCACGGAGACGTCGTCGGCAGTGGGGTAGCTCGACCCGTTACCGACGGTCGCGTTGGTCACGAGCTCGAAGGCCATGTTCGCGCCGTAGTCGACGATGCCCTCGAAGTCAGGGTTCAGGGTGGATAGACCAGCGAGCCCGAAGAACGAGGAGAAGGACCCGTAGGCGCCGAACTGGATGTTGACGGGTAGTGTGCCGTTACCCGTCAGCGTCGCGTTGAGGGCCTCGATGATCTGGGCGGCGAGGGTTGCGCCTTGGATCGCGCGGACGGAGTCCGAGGCGTTGTAGGCGAGGTTCCATTCGTGGATGTTGGCATAGACCTGTAGCTGATTAATGACACTGGGGGTCAAGATGTCGCCGGACGGGATCGACTGGTTGTGAATCGTCGCGACGTTGATATAATCAAAAATCGTATAGGCGTTAGCGAAGTTGTCCTTCGCCTGTGTGAAAGTACTGTTGATCACGGGGAACAAGCTCGTCCAGAACGACTGGCTTTGGTTGTACACTGTAGCGTATTCGCTTGAGACGAGGTAGTTGTTCGATGAGACTACGGCATTGGCGCAACCTATTGTTATTTGCGTTTTGGTTAATTACACTCCGATTAGACTCCGCTTGAGAAATCATATAGGATGGCAAGAATATCAATCTAGGAATAGGGGAAAACCATACCGGAAGATCCCTGCAACCAGGCGGAGTTCTCGGACGTCCCGCTGCTCCCAGAGATGGCCGAAACGGCATTGACGGGGATATATTGATACCCACCGAGCGGTCCCTCGGGCGAGCTACCATTTGCTAAGGTCGATGCCGTGGCTGTCAGGGCAGGTGGGTAGAGGCCCTGCAGAAAGGCGTAGGCGGAGTTCATCAGGACATTATCGACAGGAGCCGTGACGGCAATTTGAGTGAGTGCGGCAATGTCACGGCTCAACCCGAAGATGGGCGTCGCCGAGTCGCTCGCGACATAGTGGCTGCGATACCACGATCCGGAGTCGTGGACCTCGTCGGCGCCGAGCGACGTCAGGTTCGCGGGCGCCAGGACCTTCGGGGTCCGGTCGCCGTGCCGCGAGAAGACGTACAGCCCGAGGACCGTCTCGGTCTTGACGAGGGGTAGCAGTGATGCCAGGGTCAAGAGCACTGACTTCTTCAGCGTCATGGTGCCCACGAAATATCAAGTGTTGAAGTTGTTAGTTGAGTAAAACCTCTGTTGCACTACGCGCGAAAAGGTAAGCCAGCGCCGCCAAGAAGTCCGGTCAAATAAGTTGTTAAGTATTGTTGAAAAATACTCGATTGCCTAGGGACCTGCTGCATCTATCTATCTATCTCGCTTGGAATCCCCTCACTTGAAACTACCTTATGATTGATTGACCAACCAGCAAGAAGATTGAAAAAAGAAAAAAAATCAGAGGGCTGAACGAACCTACCTAGACTAGGAAGATCTTCTCCACACAAGCTCGAGTTGTACAGGGCCGGTCAGATCTAGAGATGGTTGCAGTGAGGGGCAAACTATATCTGGGGCGTTTATCTTCACCACCCGAGTGCCACAGATGGAAGGTGTCACAGTCGCGGATCTCGGCCTCTAGAGAAAACGATATCGGAGTTGGAGTTGAGAATTGATCATCTCTGTGAGACCCCCGCGCAATACTTTTGTTACGTATAAAGTGGTGGTGATATCTCTCAAGATGGAAGAGTTGCATATCTTAGCGTTGATCTAAGTGGACGGAAGCAAGAGGAGTCATTGGAAGCCGCCGTGGCCCGGTCCGCCAATATTCTTGCCATCGATGTGGACTCCACTGTGCCTCGTCAAGTATCCTATCATGTGAGTCGGCTGAGAGGCCTGGCTACCTATGCAAGATAAAACAGTTGCCAGAGCTCTTGTGTAAAGCCTTGTGTCTGTCTCAATGCGAATGAATTAACTGTCCATAGGCTGATATGGAGTACAGAATAGATGAAAAGGTGGACCATTAAATTTAGTATTACCTAAGGATTAGAGAATCTAGAGAACCATGTGAAAGTTGTACACTCGCGAGTACCTGCCATTTTCACCCAAAGACCTTTAGAACCTTACGACCGTGATATTCCCCTCGGCGTCCTCTCCAACCAACCACCGCTCATCCCCAGCAATCTTTCCCCTACCCAGAACCTGTTGCCACATCTCATCCGAGAACCGGATCTCGGACTCCTCTTTTCCTTCCTCTTTCTCTTCCCCGAGGCTCTTCGGGCCCACGCGATCCTTCCCGCGAGTACCGCCGCCGCCGGGGATCGCCGGAGCCACCACCGAGACAGAAAGCGCTTCCATCTTGAAACACCGCCGTGCCGTAAACCGCACCCCGGCCACCTTGTCCACAACGTCACTGACGGTCAGATAAGGAAACTCCTCGTGCCGCCAGCACGGCGCGAACCCAGCCCACGTCGCGGCGCTGTTTGATCCGGCTCGCGGACAATAACTCATGTGACTGTCGCCGTTGGCCGAACACTCATCGAACCAATGAGGTCCGTTGCCCGCGAAGGGGATCCCCGTGCACCGGACATGGTGATGTCGTGGCGGTGTCGAAAGCGAGGACTGCGCCCCGACTAGCCATCTGTGGTCTTCTTCGTGTACGTAGACATTTTTCTCGTCGAGCAGGATCTGCCTCAGTGTGGGTTTGCATCCCTGCCGCAAACCTAAGTCTTCCAGCTCGCTCGAGGTAAACATCCGGACTGCACTTGGTTGAGAGTTTGAGATATCCCAGACTACCAAGCTCTCATCGGGAAGAGCGACATTATCCTCCCCCTCCCCAGGAGGGAAGTTTGGCTGCCAGAGATAGACCGCGTAATGCGTGTCTGTGTGAGCCGAGAAGAAGCGATCCTCGTTTTTAAGTGGGAGCCCGAAGGGGTGATTTATGGACAACTCAGAGCGAAACGAGATATCCCACAACGCTGAATTCGCCGCTGACCGCTTCACATCGAAGAAGGTAGCAAAATGCAGCTGGGCCGGTTGATCTCCTGGTTTGTAAAGTGGCTGTCTCTGGCACCACTCGATGACCAAAACTCCTTGCGTAAGACGCAACCGTCTCACAATCCTAGAGCTCGTATCAAATGGAATCGGAAAGCAAGTCTTCGTGTCGAGGTTATAAGCGACGTATTGACCAGAGCTGTTACCGGAAGATGCGGCCGCATCGGCATTTCTCTTCGGGTAAACAAGGAGCCCATCATGCAGATCCCAATTAGCATCCAGATGCTGAAACGGTGCCGCATGGTGATTCCACGACAACCAGCGATCCCAAGGCTGCACGCTTCGGAACAGAGAAGAAGAATCCGAGTTGAGCGTCCTCACCCCGGCGGTCGTCTTCACGATATCTTCAACCTTCTCGATCTGCCTCGGTGTTGCAGAAACGAGATGGAAATATCGACACGCAACTCGGGCAAAGATGCAACTCCAAGACCGACGACAATACTCCTCCCGTTGGGTCGCACCCGCAGCCGCCGAGATCTCTCGCGCTCGAGGGAAATGCCACCTCATAAGCTGGCTACAGACGTATTCAGCCGTAAAGGTCGCCCTCCACGCCTTGCTCACCCTGCGAGCGAGCACGTTCTCCCGGGGCGAGAGGTAAGAGATGATTAACAGGAATACATCGTTTGGCAGATCCGTGAGATCGGAAACGACTTCACGGTGGTAACCCGGCATGTTTTGTTAGTTGGTCAAGGTGAAGAAGATGCTCGAGATGAAGGATTGGGCGTATAAGCCTAGATTTATACTAGCAGGGGCCGTCTTGTCAGCTCTGACCAGCAGTCCTGTTCCGGCTTGAATCATCAGATCTATTATTTTTTTTTAGTTAATAAGGGAACGTGTCTGACACTAATCCTAGGACTGTGCCGTTCGTATTATTCGGTATTTTTTTCTATTGGATATGGGGATGTGATATCTTCCGCCATAATCCTATAGGGGTTACACAGGGGGGGTTTTGGAGTTCATGTTCACCGCAAGTCAAGCCAAGGAATGAATCGGCCTGGGCTGGGCTGACTTGGCCCTGGTAGTTATTAATTTAGTGCCTTTATTTTTGAGTCTTGTTTCTTTTTTTCGGGCAAGTACCTAGCATGGACTTGGATTATATGTACACTTAGTCATGTTCCTGCATCTGAGACATCCTTAGTTGTGCGTGGGCATAGACACATCAGCCTTCTGGGAAATGGCGTCGGCACTCGCCCACATGGCGGTCACCGTCTTTTGTTGCGTGTAGAAGTTGATACCCGGTCTGCCATAGAATGTGTTCGCGCCACCACCAGCGACACTCTTCTTATTGCCCGTAAAGGAGAACATGGGCAACGGTACAGGGATGGGGACATTTACACCAACCTGACCAGCCTCGATATTCCTCCGGAAAGTCTCGGCAGTGGCACCAGATCTGGTGAAAATGGCCGTTCCATTACCGTACTCATTCTTGTTGATTAACTCAATGGCCTCGTCGAGAGTGTCGACGTTGAGGCACACCAGCACCGGTCCAAATATTTCCTCCTTGTAGCACGCCATGTCGGTTGTGACATTGGTAATGATAGTAGGCGCAACCCAGTTACCGTTAGGGTATTTCTCGGGCGTGAAGCCACGGCCATCTAGAAGTATTGTCGCACCCTCCTTCTCAGCACTGGCAATCAGAGACTCGATTCTGTCCTTACTATAGGGGGAAATGACAGGGCCAAGGTCAGCACCAGCCTCGAATCCTCCGTTCACCTGAAGCTTCTTGGCCATCTCGGCGAGTTCTGGCAGCCATTCCTTGGTCTCACCGACCATAACTAGGGTGCTCAGAGCCATACATCGCTGGCCAGCAGCGCCAAAAGCAGCTCCTACAACGGAGTTGAGGAAACGATTCTTGTTGCAGTCAGGCAGAACAGCAGCATGGTTCTTGGCGCCCAGGTTGGCCTGCACTCTCTTTCCGTTGGCTGATCCACGAGTAAAGATGTATTCACCGGCCTTGTTGCCACCGACAAAGCTGATGGCCTTGATATCAGGAGCATCGAGCAAAAAGTCAACGGTGCGGTGTGCGCCATGGACTACACTAACCACGCCATCGGGGAATCCAGCTTGCTTGGCTAGGTCCACAAGGATCATGGCGGCGCCGGGATCACGCTCCGAGGGCTTCAGGATAAGTGTGTTACCAGTGACCGTGGCAATGGGGATAGACCAGAGAGGAATCATAGCAGGGAAGTCTGTAGAAAACACACGTGGACGTTAGTAAATTCAATCAGTGGTCTCAATTATATGCATAAGCTCGAACAATGCAAACGTACTGAAAGGGCAGATGGCGGCAACGACACCCAGTGGTTCCTTGTATGAGCGAGTCTCCATGTCCTTAGCCACCTCGAGGACTTCGCCCTTGAGCAGCTCAGGAGCCCCGCATGCAGCCTCAGCAACCTGAAGTCCTCGCAGAACATCGCCCTTGGCATCAGGGAAGGTCTTTCCCTGTTCGAGGGTGATGCTCGCAGCCAGACGATCCCAGTTCTCTCGGACGAGATTCACGAACTTGAACATAATCTGCTGGCGGTGGAGGACGCTGGTATTGCGCCAGGCGGGAAATGCCTTCTTGGCACTCTCGACGACAGACTCGAGTTCGGCATCGGTCATCTGGGGAACCCTCGTGACGAGGTTGTTGGTGGCAGGGTCATGGAGCTCAATGAACTTGTCGGCCTTGCTGGGAACAAACTGGTTGTCGATGAAGAAGGGGGTGTCTTCGGGTTTGGAGATCTTTTCGTGGGTGGTGGGATAGGACGTGGCAGTCGAGGCGAGAGCGCTCATAGGGCGGAGCTGCTGGGCAGTGGCTTGCAGGCGCCGTGAAGCCGTGGATTGGTGAGAAGCCATGTTGAATGATGCAGGCGATGTGCGCAGAGAAGAGGCAGAGAGACGGGTCGTGTTGCGACCTACACTGGCAGCAAAGCCTCTCGTTCTGGCAAGACGATGCATAGCTGCAGTGGCTGGGAAGAGAGAGATTATGGAAATGGGTAGTGAAATCGCTACCACTACCACTAACGAACGAGACCTTCACAGCGCCATCGGCGAGCGTGTCCCTGCTCTTTATGGACTGTCCGGCTCAATGTGGGGGCATGGGGTTTTCGCTATTCGTTATGCCGGCCGCCCTGCCGCCAGAAGCCGAGAGACCGCGGCTATCAGCGCCCACTTATTACATAACTCTCTATACATTGGAAAGACAACATTTGAAATCAATATCGCACATGCGTAGGTAGGTATATATGAACTGCTTTCAGATTGGTCTTGATAAGGCAATCAATGTGTATTAAAACGTTGGTGCTCCCTTGCGCCACCGACTGTCGTGGAAATACCACATCCGACACCGGCCCTTCACATCCTATATATGTATCTTGTGACCTGGGGTAGCATCCTCCAAAGCCCGAGGGACTGCCACTCGCCACTGTCATGCAATCTCACCCCTATCCAGGCAGAATGTACCGGGTGCTGTAAAGCGATGCAACATTTGCTTCTATCATGAGACCAGAGTATTAGATAAGGGAAGTATTGCTTAGTTAATTCTCAAAGCTGTACTTCAGCCAGCCACCAAGAGCCCGCAAGCTCTCCCATCGCACATTTTCATCAGAGTCTTGCATGAGCTCCATGATCCGTGCCTTCAGCCCCAGCTTCTCTAGCTGGTGTCGTTTCTCCGGCACTTCCTTGACCAGGCAGCCCACGTCGTTGCAAGCAATCGCCAGCACCGCTTTGTCGTTCTCCCATGGCTTCTTCATGATGTCTGCCATCTTCCTCAGAATCTCGCCGTTCTCGAACTCCAGGATCTTGCGAGCATTCTCGGCCCAAAATACTTGGTGTCGGTGGGGGGGCGACCATCTGAGATGCCCGGATTGAACCTCGGCAACATACTCGTCAAACGTGGTTTTGGTCTTCTGGTATTCCTCCAGCATCTCCTTGAGTTTGTCAAGATCCTCTTGTAGGTCTGGGTCGGTCATGTGACGGCCACCGACATTCTGAAGGACGGCCGGTAGCCGAGCAAGCACTGCAGCTGGGAGCAGCGTGGTAGGGTTCTCGTTAAGAAGGTTATGTAACGTTGATAATATGAGCCGTGTTGTCTTCTCTTTAGGTGAGAGTCGTAAGAGTTGGGTATAAAGAAGGATAATATCGTACTCGCTAGATTCTTTATGTTAGCGGAAATGAATCAACTGGTATTGAGGGGACACCATACTCATTCAGGTCATCTCCAATATCCTCGGCCTCGAAACTCAACTGCCATAACACCAATAGGACGTGATAAAGAAGCTGTAGTCCAACTCCACCATTCAGACCTTCTAGGCCGGTTTTGGAGGGGGTATTCCCACTCCACAAGTTAGCAGACGACTCCCCACCAACACCGGCAGCTTTGCGTAGGATTTCGATGAGGGGGGCGACGGTTTCGCTACGTTGCTTCCAAAAGAGCTGCCGGTTAGAGTGACTGTACAACACGGCTGAGTACTCGGTGACGGCAATGTCTTGCAGACCGGCATCATTGGTTTTCTTGGCAAGGCTGCACAGATAGCTGAGGATTGGAGGAAGAGAGCGCTGGCTGGACTCGGACTCGTCCTTGGCGTTGGCCATCAGCGCAGCTAAGACAGTAGATGTGAGAAGAGGAATAGGATCTTCAGGGTTGGTGGACTGTGCGAGTAAATGTATAAAATGTCGATAAGGATCGGAGTCTTTCGAGAGCTCTGTCGCAAGGGTCGGCACGCCTGGAGATGATGGTTAGGTCGGTATCAAGGAGCAATAATGTTGAAATAAGCAAGCACGAACCCTCGAGGAGATCGCCTAGCAGCACAAGAATATACTGAACGACATCGGCGCGCCTGCTGGCAGACTCGAGAACACCGGGCGCACCAGACTCTCCTACAAAGAGTATCCGGTAGCCATCGAGGTCGCCCTCGACGACTTGTTTCCGCTGCTCTTTCCTGACTTTATCGACAGCTCTGATCTTAGCTAGTTGAGCTTCTGTGATGGTTCCTGCTCTTGCCGCACCATCCCAGGGAATCGGCCGCTGACGGATGTTGTTTTGCAATGAAGCAAGGTACGGAGGAGGATCGAGAGACATAGTGGGCAGCGTGGTATCGGCGATCGGTGCTGAGATGAATAGAAATGGAAAGACTTTCTATAGCAAAGACCAGCCTGCTTATTTAACTTGAAGGAGCCGATTTTTCAGGTGCTGTCCGTGTTGCAAAGTGGGAAGGACAAGCTACCTGAGATGCGATGGGCAATAGGCAACTGAAGTTAAAGCTGAGCTCTCTCCAAACCTCAGCAGATGACATAGGTAGGTTAGGTAGTGTGCAGACATGGACCCTGGCTCTTGGCCTGGTTGGTCCTTGAGTTCTCCGCACTGCTCTCAATTACCTAATGTCGAAGATGTGATCTTTTCTCTGGTGCCAGTCTGAAATAATTCAGTTTTTTCCCTTTGGATTTAAACAGATGATGGAAATACTTCTAGACAAAATAATATGTATTACTTAATGCCACGATATATTTGATGTTATGAAGCCTTGGGTTCATTGGTGTCGGGAGGTTATGACGTTCTTTGCGCACTACTAATGTTACTCCAAACTCTACCTAGCAAATGGCTAACAACATCGAAAAGATAAATGCTCAAAATAGAGCTACAACTGAACATGCACAATGACTTTTGAAAAATAGGAAAAGTTACAGTGGTCTAACAGTCTTACCCACTCTTTGGGACGATGTCCGGAGTGTTTTTGGGCCAAATCACAGCATCTTTATGACTACATAATCTAAGAACGACGGGAAGTAATTATCTAGGCCCACCGAGGTACTAGAGTTGCGACTTTGTGTTCTGCCCACTCCCTACTGTTGAATTGTAATGAGCGTCTCATTTTTACATGATCTCAATCAACAGCACGAGATGGCTGCGCTTCCCTTTTCTGCCGCCTCTCGAAAAGGCGATGCTTGGTTCTTTGTCGGTCTCACATCCAGTTTCCCGAGCATAACCCAGTCAGACGCCGAGGCCGGAGCTTTGTATGAGACTCGACCATGCAGTAAAGGGGACGCCGAAACAGCACCCGGCTGTAAAGTCTTTTTCGTTCCGAAAGAAGATAGCTCACAGGCACGTCAAGTCGATGGCGATGATATGATTATACATGACGGTGCTGCCCTGCAGGATCAAGTGCTCGTCTTTCAATATAGAGGCAAATTCCATGCTATTGACAACGTGAGTATTAAATATTGAACCTGTTTTGCGAGAGCCATGAAATGACAAGCCTGTAATGTAGAAATGCCCACATTCATCATTCCCTCTCGCCAAGGGTACACCATTTGACATTGAAGACTTTGGAGTTGTGCTTAGCAGTGGCATTCACTGTGGTTCGTTCACCAAAGTCTAGTCTATTTAGATGTGAATCTTTGTTAGATAGCTGACACGGTTGTAGTAAGTAATTAGAGAGCATCCAACCGACACAGTGATACCAGAAACGTTTTGAAAAAAGATCGATTTCGACAATTTACCTATGGTTCTTGAAACCTCTCAACTGATCATTGCAATTAATGTAGCCAAAACACGGCTGGTCTTTCGATCTTTACACTGGATTAGCTGATCGGAGCAGCTATGTCCTGAAGAGGGTACGTGACTGATTCGCTTAGACACTGCTTTACGACGGATCTCCTTTCCAATGCAACCAGAAATGATGAAAAATCGACTGACACACCGGTGGCCGTAGTGGGAGGTCGAGTTACGCCCTTTGCTTAGCCCCGGGCCAAACACTTCTGGCGATGACGTCCCCAGCCAGGAGGTCTGGGTGAGAAGAAAACAACGGATAGGGTGATGGACACCCATTCATTTCCAGCAAAATGATACGACGTCATATCCGGAACTTGTCTGACCGTCGAAGCACATGTGAATTGTCAGGGACCTAGTTTGTAGGATGTAATCGATTATGGCTCACTGCAACGGGCAAGGGTCTTCAAAGTAAACAATCTTCCAAAGTTGGTATAGCGCCAACCACTCATTCAAATACTTATTTGCAGTACCGCTGCACAGGCCTCAGGTTTAATACAGATGCCAGCTCATCACCGCCTAAAAATTACAATGCATTTGTCTACACACCTTTTCACTGTATAGGATCACCGGGGGAAGAGCAGAAAGGAAAAGAGAAGTCTTCCCAACCCTGGGTTGCACCGTGTTCCTGTCTGATCGCTGACTTTTTGCAAACAGAATCTTGACCAATTCACGATCACGGCCAAAATTTTCAACAGCCGGTTAAACAGTAGGTACACCAACCCCTCTCTTTTCACTTTTTTGCAGGTGTTTGAAAAAAAAAATCTCCCCGCTGGTTGCTGTGTCAAAAGGCGCTGGCAGTGATGCAGGACGGCACGGATGTCATCACTGTAATCCCCTGCTAGTTCCGATTGCCTTTTTTTGTACTAGATCGGTTGGACAGCACACCAGCCCCGCGCCTTTTCTCGTTTTTACTACTGCTAAATGGGCGGTTAGTGTACCGGACCCCCCTGTCTGGACCACTTAAGCAGGTACTATTTTGTCACCCAAAAGTGTGAAGGCTGGGGATTCAAGCACTCGCGACTCGTGTTAAAGAGCATGCATGCATGTATTGAGTGCTCTCACATTGTTTTCTGCACTTTTCCCATCTTCTATGGCCCTCACAATTTTTTCTAAATTCTTGTCCTGTCGAGTGCACATTCGAAGAGAGTTGCCAAATTGCCAGTGCTAAGCTTCAAGCCAGGTATCTCTTTATCTCTCATCCCACATTGAGATCGGCATACCTCCCACCGACTGCCCGATCAGCAGGCCTACTCCAGGACGGAAAGAATAAACAGCGCAGCTAACTGGAAGCATTGAGACCTCGCAGGAAGATTATAGCTGTGTGTCAGCTTGAGGTGCAGTTTTCTGACACACAGGCGCATCCGAGAGAAGAAGACAGCAACGGCATACAAGATGCTTCGCTTCCGGCCCCCGCCCTCGGCGCTTGCAACCGTCCTCTTGGCTGCCGTCGCCGTCGCCGTTCCCTATCCCCGCGATGACCTCCGTGACAACGGCTTCGGCTACTTGATGGACCAACAATGTTCCGAGTACTGCGGCGCTGAGAACGAGCTTTGCTGTTCCAACGAAGAGTCCTGCCATACGACATCCGGTGTAGCCGCTTGCACAGGCGCAACAACCACCACGCAGTTGCTGGCTGCCCGCGACTACAGCCTTTACACGACTACCTTCACCGAGACCTTCACCAGCACCATCAGTTCATGGTATGTCCCCACGACTACTGTTGGTGTAGGCACCAACGGCCAGGACTGTGTCCCTCCCCCTGGCTCCGGTGAAATCGCCTGTGGTCCCATCTGCTGTGCAAGCTGGCAGTATTGCGCCTACTCCGGTCAATGCGTCGCGAACTCAGGCTACAGCACATACACCATGTACACGACAACCGGCACGACCACGAACCTCGTCACCACGCAGTTCATACCGCCAGATCGTCCCACGAGCTCCGGCGCTACTGCGACTCAGACCACGTCTACCACGACCACAGGCACCGTCGCAAGCGAGACCAACACCGCCACAAGCACCGTTGTCCCCGCCGGTACAAGCCACGGATTGAGCCCCGGCGCAATTGCTGGTATAGTCATCGGCACCATCGCTGGCATCATCCTTCTCCTGTTGCTCTGCTTCTGCTGCATCCTGCGTGGTCTCTGGGATATTTTCTTGGGGATATTCGGCCTCGGAAAGAACAGGAAGAAGAGAGACTCGGAGCGTGTGGAAATCATCGAGGAGCACTACTCCCGACATGGTAGTGCCGCTGGACGACCTGCCCATCGCACCTGGTTTGGCGGCGGTGGCGGCGGCCGACCGGCCTCATCCGCCCCACGAAAGGAGAAGAAGTCCGGAAGTGGCTTGGGGTGGTTAATCGCTGGTGCTGGCGCTGCTGCAATCCTGCTCGGTCTCAGGAGAGGTGACAAGAAGAAGCAAGGCAGCCGGCCCTCAGGGAGCCAATGGAGCGAATCCTATTACACCGGCTCGTATACTGCGACAAGTCCGAGTAAGATCAATTCTCCACTTCTCAGCCTTTCTTTGACCGTTTTGCCCAAACAACACGGCAAAGGGAAATAGGAAGTAATGAGATTAAGAGAAACAGCTGCTAACAAACCGTTTGCTATACAGGTAGCTTCAGTTCTGACAGAAGAACACGACAATCCCGCCGGTCCGCAGGCACACGTCATTCGGGTCGTTCGAGGCATTCGAGAGGCACTCGGGCATCTAGAGCCTCGAGACCCTCACGAGCATAGACCGCTTGACTCTTTCTCCGATATACTTAGATTGCGTTGATAATCCCCTGTTTTTCCCCCTACACACACATACACCCATGTTCATAGTTTGCGACTCACGACCCACTGCACAATACCGGCGTTTGGAGGAGTTTTTGTTTTTGTCTTTCCCCCCATTTCTTCCTTCTGGGTATTTGAGGGATGAATTCATGGACATATATTCGACGACATTTTCGTGAGAGGGGAATGAAGAAGATCAACGATGATAGCACGAGAAAAGAGGAAAGGACAGGATTAAAGAAGACCTGGAATATGAAGGAGAGGATACGACTTCGCCCACGACTTGTGTATATTGAAGATAGACAAATGATGTAATGTTAGTCAGATGGAACAGGTTCTCTCCGGCACTGCAATCCTGAACAAAATGGTGTCCTGCCACAAAGAGTACAATGCGAATAGAATTCGCGAATGTATCTCAAGCTAGGTAGGCGTCTTTAACGTCTTGCCTCTTATCTTTGAAAATTGATGGTCTTTTGTTCTTAGCACTCCTACTGATGTCTCGTGATGTCCCTTTATATGATTTGTGATTTGTCAAATCTGAGATCTGCAGGCGACCACTACATGCAGTATAGTTTCTTTATCTTGATAGAATCTTCTTGGTATGAGGGCATACATACAGACCTCATGTCAGAAGAGGCACTTATATGTCAGTAGCCGCTGGAGATGTGCGAATGGACAGTACTAAGGATTCCTGCTTGTCGGTATCATCAAATGCTCGATATATCAAGTGATGTACCGACTGAATGACCAGATAATAAATGGCATTTCGAAAGACAATTTTGTTCTAGTTGATCATACTCATTGAAGTTACACGTCTCAGCGTCGAGGAGACAGAGTATAGGTACCTAGCCATCGTTGGGTACCATAGATTACAGGATCGCCAGTTGCCAGGCTGACCCTGACGAGATGGATGAGCAAGAGCGATTTCTCAGGAGAAAAAAAAAATCCAACCGTTCATTCAGTATATGATTCCATTTTTGTAGCTACCTTATTTGCTACGTGGCATGCAGATGAACCCCGGCGACTCCTGATAGGGACCCAGAAAGCAATAAAGAAACCCTTCTCCCCCACCGGTCTGTTTAGAATTCCTCAACAATGTTGCCCTTCTCAGATACGTAGATGCCGTCAAGGAACTAGAAGCGGGCAGGGTCAGTTATTCTGCTATGCTGTTGTGAAGCGAGAGGCCTCATCCTTACCTTTCGGATATCCTTGTTGCGGACACGGCAGATCTGTTGGATATCGGCGGCGCTCTGTGACACGGACTCCAGCGAGTTGCCCAAGATCAAGAGCTCGTCCTTCTGGGCCTTGGAGACCTCGACATCGACGCCGGGTTGCATTACGACTCTGCGGACGAGCTTCTCGCCGACGAAGTTTCGGATCTCGACCTCCCAGTTGCCCGTCTCGTTGTTCTTCTCGAGATTTACGTTGATGGGGAAATGGGCGTAGACGTAGCGCATCTTGTACTTGAAGCCCTTGGTGACGCCGACGACTAAGTTGTTGATGATCGTGCGGACGGTTCGGAGAGTGGCGACATTTTTCCTCGAGCCGTGGTGGATCTCGATGCCAATGGCGTTCTTCTTGGGGTGGGAGAAGTTGACAGCCAGGTGGCTCAGGTCCTTGGTGAGCTTGCCTATTTGCGAGACGTGTTGTTAGATTTCCTGCTGCTTGCTCGGATTCTATGATTTCTCGGGTTCGTACCTCGGGGACCCTCAACGGTGACCTTTCGTGACTTGATGGAGACGGTGACTAGTCGGAGAGATCGTGTCAGCAAATGATGTTGTTCTCGTCGTCATTCGCGGTTTGTCGGGGTTGCCCGCCCATGTCCGCATTCGTCCCTCAATATTCATTCTTAATTTTGCTCCGTCCTTCTCCATTCCAAGCTCTTTCGCAAAGGTAAAAGGAAATCCAAAGCTCAACCACATACCTCCCTCGGGAATCTCCAGAATCTCCTCGCTGTGGATGTATCGCATCTTGGCTGTTGTTCTTCAGGTGGGGGGAGGAGTCGGAATGAAGTTGGGCCTGTGATGAACGCAGCAGTGTTGTTAGATGATGAGATATTTCCCTGTTGGCGGGTCCCATGCAATGGAATGGCATGCAGAAGCTGTCAGAGGCTGAAGGACGACATACCTGAAGAATTGGCGATGCGGCGATGTGCTGTTGAACTTTTTGTTAGTTGCACCAGCTGCTGAGTCGAAGAAATTCGTCTAGGGTGGGAAATTCCTGTGTAGTCGCTAAATTGTAGGTACCAATGTACCTTTTCCCTCCTGCCATTCATTGGGTAGCTCTATTAGGGCTGTGGGTAGGAGCGGGAAAAACTCGGTCGCCGAGGGGTCCTGAGAGGGAAGCGCAGGTGGCTTGATGAGTGTTCGCACCCCACTATTGAAGCTCCAGCCACAGGCCGAGGTGGAACAGCCAAGCTTTTCCCCCTGTTTCCTGCTTTTGAAGTCTCCTTGACTCTGCTTCCCTGCTTTTAATCGATGCGAATGTTACAATTTCCAAGTACTGTATACATTTAGAGGTTATTGCATCTGCCTTGCGCCGAGTGCATGTACCTTATCGCCAGTGCTGCTGAACCACCTCCCATCTCCATCAACAGCTGACGACAATGCCCTTCAAGTGACTTACACACTTCAGCTCACATACATCTTAAACTACTTGGAACTTAGGCATCTAGCTAGACTCTACCGTTCCAATTGGCTTACAGAGCACCAGATCCGAGATGTCGTACTTTTTCTCGACACCGGTCGACATCGACATCGTTCTCGATGACACCGACTCCCGCCAGATGGTCGACATCAAGACCGACAAGAACCGGCGCGAGAAAGCACCGCTATATATGGATGGCGAGAGTGTAAGAGGACAGGCTACCATTCGACCCAAGGATTCCAAGAAGTTAGAGCACACGGGCATCAAGGTCCAGTTCATCGGCACAATAGGTGATTACCTCACAATTATATCCTGAGATATCCGCGACACACGAGAGTTGCCCCAGCACTGACAGCAGCTATCTACTCCCACAGAGATGTTCTTCGATCGCGGCAACCACTACGAATTCCTCTGCCTCAACCAAGAACTAGCCGCGCCGGGCGAGCTGCAGCACCCGCAGACCTTCGACTTCAACTTCAAGAACGTCGAGAAGGCCTACGAGTCGTACAACGGCATCAACGTCAAGCTGCGGTACTTCGTGCGCGTCACCGTCGCCCGCCGCATGGCCGACGTCATCCGCGAGAAGGACATGTGGGTCTACTCGTACCGCATCCCCCCCGAGGTGAATAGTAGCATCAAGATGGACGTCGGCATCGAGGACTGCCTGCACATCGAGTTCGAGTACAGCAAGAACAAGTACCACCTCAAGGACGTCATCGTCGGCCGCATCTACTTCCTGCTCGTCCGCCTCAAGATAAAACACATGGAGCTGAGTATCATACGGAGGGAGACCACCGGTGCTGCGCCGAATCAGTATAACGAGAGCGAAACATTGGTTCGCTTTGAGGTACATCAGAACCGGCTTCGAACTCTCAGTATGCTCCTGGAGGCAGGATGCTAACACAGTCATTGCACAGATTATGGACGGCTCTCCATCCCGCGGCGAGACGATTCCCATCCGCTTATTCCTCGGCGGCTTCGACCTCACCCCGACCTTCCGTGACGTCAATAAGAAATTCTCGACGAGGTATTACCTTAGCCTGGTCCTTATAGATGAGGACGCCAGGCGGTATTTCAAGCAGTCCGAGATCGTCTTGTACCGGCAAGCTCCAGATGCCATAACGCAGGAGGCAAATACCGTGGTAACTGTACCTGAAGGTACGAAGCAAATGCCACTACCAGCTGCGGCATAGGCATTTCATGGCCTTGAATAGCCCGAGTATACCAACAATATCGCCAACCTCCATACCCCCTCACCCTATCTTATAACTGTACATATTTGTGGTTAGATATGACGACTCTTTCACAAGCATGGCCGGATGGCGTTGAATTGGTTGTGAAGACGAATAATTACATATCGAGAAAGTCTTTTTTCATTCTCCAGCTCGTCTCATCTTGGTCCTTTTCACAGTAGCGTATTCCTTTTTATCTTCCAAGTATCTTACGCTTAAACAAACTCTTTGTCATACCTTAAAGTACCATGTGTACAGTTTGAGGCACAACCCTCTTTACAGAATCTGCATCTCATCGTCGGCAGAAAACCCGAACTGGTTGTTCTGGATCGCCGCAATGCGATCGAGTTCAAGCTGATATTCTTTTCGAATGTCCGCAAGCGTGACCACCTTCCTCTTGCCAGAAACCGACGGCCCCTTGCCATTTGTTTGAGGAGGAAGCTCCTCAGTAGTGATCCAGGCCTGCTTTTGCTCAACACAGCTTAGGACGTTGATGAGGATGAGGTATTGGCGTGTAATCATCGTGTCTAGTACATCCTCGCTCGTAAACATGTCTCCCTCCCCCAGTTGTCTGAGTTTTTGGATCCGGTTAAGTAGGACAGCCGCTGCGCCACGGTAGTCGTTTCGCTTTATCCGCCAGGAGTAGAGAATTTGATGGTACGGTATACCAGTCACCACGTCATTAGCGTCCTGGCATTGTTGCTCCAAGATTTCATCCACAGAGCTCTGAAGACCGGGGAACGACAACTCTACAAGTTCGGCGTTGTGAAGATTATCACACATTTTCTGAACCAGGATTCGCAAGGACGAGTGCTGTATGGCACGATCCTTCATCGCAACCAGGGTCGAATGCGCAATATCGAATCGTGAAATGGCAGTCGCAGCAGAGAATAGACGGCCCTGTATCTCTGCTCGTACCAAGTCGGCTCCCTCTGTGCTCTTATTGATGAATTGCAGAGCTAAGCGGGCAAAATCCACAACGAATGAATGGGCCTTCTGTTTCTCGAACAATGACACAATATGTGTGTAGTATCGTGGTAGTCCAGAAAACAAAAGCTTCCACTCAGTAGGATCGATAAGACCACTGCTATGTCGTGCAGGGTTTGCTTGGGGTATGCCTAGAATACGAGGTTAGTTCTATATCTGGCGTGGTGGTCGAATAAATGGCATACTCATTCCATAAGCCGCCTTTTTCAAGTATGCAGCAGCTTTGGCGAAGTCTCGGAGGACCAAAGCCAGTCTACCTTGGACATAAACGGAAAAGGGATCTTGATCACAAAAAGGGGCCAGCTCCAAAGCCAAGTCAGCTCTTTCACGAACCAATAGGGCACATTGAATGTAGTGGGGGTACAATTCAACGTCACTGCCCGGTGCACACAGATTGGCCACAATCTTAGTAATGATAGAAGGCATGATAGTAGAAGAATCTACTCCGGTTTCGGACACACCAAGGAGGTGCCCGATGCTTTCCTCCAATGCCATACTAGATCTTGAGTCATCGCTTGGTCGTTTGGGAGCAACTGGAGAAGGATTGTTAATAGAATTGGATTTGTCGACCTTGGATACATGAGAGACCAGGGGAGTCGTCGCAAGCCATTGGACCAGTTCCAGCCTGCCGAGAGCTTGGAGTAAGCTCCTATACACTAGCCCTATGTCGACTCTGTTGTGCAACGCATCCTCAGGACGATCGAACTCAAATTCCATGTGAACCAGCAGAATGAGCTGGCTGAAGCAAAGATCCCACTGCAGTTTCGCCAGGTCTTCGGTTGATTTCACGACGACTTTGCGTCCAAAGTCGGTCAGTGGGTAGTCCGTTGGGCGACTAGGACTCCAAGTTTGGTTGCAGGTAGTAAGCATTTGTTGGTAGACATCAGAAGTAACGAGATTGAAGTTGGGGCCCAAAATATCGGTAACTTGGGCGCAGTCCTCATCAGAAATCTGACGCCAAAAACCTGCCTTATCTGAGAAAAATTGAATCCGCTCTTGGTCTGTTTTGGACGTTTCTTCGAATAGCTCTGCACGAAGCACAGCTTGACAGGTCTGTAACATGCTGTCGGAAAACCCCTCGAGGAAGATCTGACCAGCATTGATGAGTGAAAAGAGATCGCTCGAATCGCCATGTCTTGCCTGTGCATTGTGACAAATCCATTCCAGAGAGCTACATTCTCTGATAGCCGAAATGCTGTCTGCACAGATAACCCATGGCATTTCCGTACGGGGCTCATAAGCCAAAGACATGGCCTCGCCACGAGGTTTGTCTAGCTCCAGCAATATACGATAGAACTTCCGCCACTGGTTCTCGCTAGAGACACGGTAGTCTTCATACTCTAGAGCACCTGATGAAGTTTTCTTCAAAGAGGCCGAGGACGCGATCGCAGAGCAAATCACCTCGGATATACTCTGACCGCCAAGAGATTTATTCGGTGGTATCCCTATAGCACGCTGATACGCTCTCAAAGCCGCCTCCAATGTTTCTTGTGGAAATCTTCCCGGCGATAGAATAAGCTGAAGCCATCTCTCAGTCGGTTGAACTGAATCCGAAGGTCCAGACACGGATGCGGAAGGGATCGAGGGGTCGGAATACACAGACTTCCAGCCGCTCTTCCAGGCGTCAGGGAGCTCGTCGATCAGAAAACTCAGTTCTTGCACTCGATAGGCCATGTTGTTCTTCCACAAAATCCACATTCGAAGGCCATGAGCATTCGTGCGTTCCGTGACGCTGAAATCGGCAAGCGTCCACACGTCAGATCCATGAGGGGGTGATGGCACAAGACGTGCTTCAGGGTAAAGATCGTTCACGTCAACCGTGTTCTCATCCTCCGACTCTAGTTTCCAAATTTTGAACTCGCCCGAGCTGATTGGTGAATACGTGATGCAGAGCCGTTTGCCCTCTGTTTCCCCAACTATGCGAATTAGGTTGGTTTGGGTAGGGTCGAGCCGCCATTTGCCGGTCTCTTGAGGATCTCGCTCGGCATTCAACAAGTCCATCGCCCCTAGAATTTGGCCAGTGTTAAGGTTCCAGATTCGGAGGCGGTGGTCCAGGCAAACGGTAGCGAGGAAGGAGGCATTGTCCAAGCCAAGCCCAGTTTGAATAGCGGCGGCAGCGGCGGTCGCATCGTGATCAGCTCTGCTAGATATCATGTTTCGAATTCCTTGAGCCCATCCCTTTGCATTGTAGAAGGTCTCTTTCCAGGAAGACGAGGGCGCTAGGAAATAAATTAGCGGTAAGGAAAATCAGAGAGATATTGAGAGATGGCAAACCTGTGTTGGAAGTGTTCTTGTCTAGCCGAATATTGCCGCCATCTATCAAAGTCACGATGAGCTGCTCGCTAGTGACGGCTATGAGCCTATAGGGGGTCTTGAAGTTTTGAAAGGCTTTGGGGGTCTGAATGTTGCAGGCATCTCCCAGCCCGCTCTCGGCGAAGGATCGCTTTCGGAAGGAATCAGGTCTCAGAAACAAGTTGTACAGCTGGCCCACGTCATCTAATACAAAGACAGCGAGGGCATCGTGATCCGAGGGGTCAGAAAGCGCGACGCATGAAGGACGAATCGGGTTGGGAAAGTGAAAGTTGAGTATTAAGTTGGCGTCCGAAGCCTTGTCTGGCTTGCAGATATCGGCGGTACGAAGGCTGAGTACATGGCCGCTGTCAAGTACTCTCCACAGAAAGCATTTAGGAAAGTGATGGTATTTGCGATGGTAGATTCCGGATGCGCTGGCGCAATTTCGTAGACGAAGGGAGTGAGTATCGTCATTCGCACGTAGTGAGCCATTGGGGTGTCGGCGACTCTTGGAAGTGATGGTAGGCAGCTCGATGTTCACGACGTCCGAGGATGAGGAGGGCGCGAGCGGCAGACGGGCTTCCTTGAACAGATTGGGCGGCTCGCGGTTCGCCATACTGAGTCCATCAACAGCTAGAGGCTGCAGAGGATCAGTGTGGTATTAATTGTCGTTCCGATAGAGCAAGGATGTTCGCCGTGTTGCATGAAGTGATGGAAGATTTAAATTGGCGACCAATCCGAGCTTGAATGCGGGAGTGTTGAGCTGGAATGTGGGAGCGACTCGGCGGATTTTAGAAGCTCTTTATTTACCAGGTACAAATAAATGTTAGCAGCTTCAAATGTTCTTCGGCGACGGGGAAGGGCCACTAGATCCACAGCAGCTGCCAAAGGCCCCACCATCCCTTCTTAATTGATGTGAATTGTCACGTGTTGTCGCGATTCGCTGGCAGCTACGATTTGTTTTCTCTCTACCATTATACGCCACTTCCTCTCGCGTCGACGCGTAAACCCACCTATTTTCCACTTTGGTGCCTGATTCTACAACCCACGCCACCTATCAAGCAGACCTCTTGTCGTTGAATTCCGTCTCGATCTTCTATTTTTCTTGAGGTGTTTCTTCTTTGATTGAGCTTCTTTCGCAGTGCCGTCCAATTTCATCCACGCTCTGCATTGTGAAAGTGTGGGGACTCGACCGTTGTTCACCAGTCATCACTAAGTCACCATGGCTGAGGAGTACGAGGAGGACATGATGGGTGACGATGGCGGCATGACCGGCCCAGGTGCACCAACTCCAGTCAGTGCATTAGAGGTATGTGATTTCTTGGACGCTGCAATAATAAACCTTCACACATACTGACTCTTACGCTCGTAGGGCATCGCTGGGCTTACCAAGCGCGACTGTCAAATGTTGATGGATGGCGGCTTTCAGACCGTTGAATCAATCGCCTATGCTCCCAAACGCGTTCTAGAGCAAGTCAAAGGTATCTCTGAGCAGAAGGCTACCAAGATACTCACTGAAGGTAAGAAACATCTCCCTCTGCTTCTTTCATGGGTATCATGTGGATTGGTGTCCATCTTCACTTACCCTGCTGGCTGACCACCAATAGCATCCAAGATTGTTCCTCTTGGCTTCACCACAGCTACAGAAATGCATCAGAGGAGAAGCGAGCTAATATCGATTACTACGGGATCCAAGAATCTGGACACACTGCTTGCTGGTGGTATCGAGACCGGCTCAGTAACAGAGCTCTTCGGCGAGTTCCGAACGGGAAAGAGCCAGATATGTCACACTCTTGCTGTCACCTGCCAGTTGCCCTTTGACATGGGTGGTGGTGAGGGCAAATGTCTCTATATCGACACCGAAGGTACCTTCCGGCCAGTGCGGCTTCTGGCCGTTGCAAACCGTTACGGTTTGAACGGCGAAGAGGTTCTTGACAACGTCGCCTATGCTCGCGCATACAATTCCGACCATCAGCTCCAGCTCCTCACTCAGGCTGCCCAAATGATGTGCGAGACACGTTTCTCGCTCCTCATCGTCGACAGTGCCACATCTCTCTACCGAACTGACTTCCTGGGCCGAGGAGAGCTGTCGTCCAGGCAGACACACTTAGCCAAGTTCATGCGAAGCCTTCAAAGACTTGCCGACGAATTCGGTATTGCTGTCGTCATCACCAACCAAGTCGTCGCTCAGGTTGACGGTGGTCCCAGTGCCATGTTCAACCCAGATCCGAAGAAGCCCATTGGAGGCAACATTATTGCTCACGCTAGCACCACAAGAATCAGTTTGAAAAAGGGTCGTGCTGAAACCAGAATCGCCAAGATCTACGATAGTCCATGTTTGCCAGAGAGCGACTGTCTCTTTGCTATTAAGGAGGACGGTATCGGTGATCCTCCTCCAAAAGATATGGAGAAGGAGTAGATTGACACCAGCCTCTGATGGTTCTTATCGCCAATCCTCTGATAGACACTTTAGATGCAGTATTGAAGCGTGTATGGCGGTAATGGGGTGTGGGTATGTTCATAGGTGTATTGTACGAGCCACGTTTGCATGGTTGGCGTTATAAGATTGCTTTGCCTGGCTTTCCAGGTACTAAACATGATAGCTTGTCACGTATATAGATCGGTATTGAATTGATGGCTGAAGTCAATTAATTTCTCGGGAAACCTTTGCCTTCCCTCAAATCCATCACGAGACCTTTGGCAATGCCACTCCACATTGCAGCTGCCGAGATTCATTTTGTTGTCTATCTTGTGAGTTTGAAAGCATGTAGTATTGCGGCTAAGTATGTGCATTACAATTCCCAGTATACTGGGACGGTATGGGATCGGCTAAAGGCTGACACATAAACAGAGTTGTTTTTCACAGTTACTTGTCATTTTTCTCTCCAGTTCCCTATTAACGTTGTATCTTAATAAGCATTAAGTCCTGCACAGTGTTCGTCAATGGGGTGGATGGCGTCCAAATCATCTTCTACATCATTCTGAGTCTCACCAAAATTTCGACAGATAGTCACCCCTTTTGATTTGTATGTTGTTCATGACGGATGGGCCGAGTATTGGGGTATGTACGAACCGGCATCGGCCGTGTTGAGGCCAGGGGTAGTGGAGAGGATAGCAGATTATGTGACGTGCGTGCGTCTTCGCGCTGGGTGTAACATATTGGGCCTGCTGCAGGCTCAGAGCGCCCGGTTTGTGCATGGATTGTATCGTTCTCAGGGAGTCTCGAAGGATTGAAGTAGTCCGGTGAGTGTGATACCATATGTCCAGTATGCATGTCTCTTAAACCTGGACGGTTGTTTCCTTCAATTGGTGCGCTTGAAATCCATGTCGATGGAAGCCTGGCGTGCGACGAGGTGGATGAAGTGATGCTTGAAAATGATGTTGTTGGCCGATAGGTCTCAACGAGGGATGAAGAACTCGTTCGGGCGGGTCTGGCTGTTTGGCCGATGGATTCGTTGCTATGAGGGATGTTGTATGAGAAGTAATCAGAAGATTGCGACGACAGGGAGGACATCTGCTGTTCCGGTATATGGGTAGCAGCCGGAGAGGATTCTCCATTTGATTCAAGCCAGGTACCTCGTTCAAAGACGCTTCTCGTGGGGCTAGGACGGGGACTGAGTTTTGGAGATGGTTGGACTTCTGTGACAGTGACTGTAGATTTCAGCACCCCTTTGCCTTTCCTATCTCCTTTGATCTCTCTTTTAGTGTCGGCGTCAGCCTCTAGGGTTGTCGAAGATGCCTTGCTTGTCGGGCGCGAAATCCAGATCCCATCTACTTCGATCCCGCTCTGTATAGCTCGTACACCAAAGGGAATATCGACCCTTCTTCCCAAGGGTAGACCACTCCTGCCTAATGCGATCCGGCGCGCTCGTTTCTCCTCGTCGAGAAGGGTGTGCTTCTTCAGATGTCTCTGCATCAGCCATAACTTAAACCATCCGACAAAGAATACCACGACGATACCCATAGCGAGGACCTTGTGATTTCTGGTGAGCAACATATAAATCAGTATCCTAGGAACTGGAAGGGAACTCACAAACGTCAACTTCTCCCATAGCTGCCAGTCGACGAAGAACATCATCACTATCGTTGTTCTGGAGTGGGCCGATGTCGAGTGTATCAAACTAGAAATGAGTGTCGATGCGTGGCCGAGAGAGCGTACTGGAATGTGGCCGGTGTACAGAATGTAACGGAGCGAAGGCACTCGAATACAGATAAAATAATTGAACGGACGGTTCAGGACGAGTTTTGTGGTCGTCAAATGTAGATGTAGTCATTCAAAGGCTAGGTGCGTCAGACCTCATTGCTTTTGCCTCCTAATCGGTACCTGTACCACTAAAGAATATCAAGATCGGATGACCCGAAAAGAGTGAACACTGTGAGCTGGCTCTTATTCGGAAAAATATCGAGAATGTTGCCAATACGAGCATAAGTGTGTAGCTCGTGCTACTGGAAATATCGTAGGAGCAAGCAAGGCTGTGAGCTGAGAGTAGACCAGGGTCGTGTTCGGTCATAAACGCAAGCAAGGACATAGCGTCATATATAGACACTCGTGCATTCCACACCGCTGCACAGCCCAAACGAATAGCTGCTCTTTGTCTTCGGGAGAGGTTCCGAACACACGGGTAATATAGAGGGCCCTTCCGATGTATGAACAGACCACCCGGGAAAATAGTGTTCTGGAAGCTGTGTAAATTTATGACTTTGAATATAACCGGGGAGCAATCTGTACGTAAATCTTTGATTTGACGAGCCGCACGTTGCAAGAAATGGAAGTTGTAAATAAGGCCCATCTAAAAGATACAAACATTACCCTCAATGGACGGACAGAAGGAATGGAAGCTGTGATACTCCCTCAACCTACAAAGCCTGGTCCAATGACAGGCCCCAGAAAGGCGGCACTGCACATAGTAATGGCTTAGGTCAGGAGGCAGTTGCGAATGGATTACGGAAGTAATTCGCCAGTGTCATCTCGTTCGGGACGAGAAAAATGTCAAAAGCAAACAGCTCACATTGTACAACCTTGACAGGTACGGAGTCTCTGCAGGTGCTATCCCTACTCGCTTAGTGATGTACATCCTGAAAGAATACGAGCCATGTGGGATCCCGATGCGGATCCCAAAACCCGGGAGAAACTTCTTTGACCAGAAACTGGAGACTACTTATTCTATCAATGCTCATCACATTCACCCAAGTCTGGCATAATCAAATGAGGCGAGGTTACTAGTTTGTGGGGATGGAAAGTTCATGTTGTCTGTCGTCTCTGGATGTAAGCTGGCTATCTCTGTCCAAGCTTCTGAAGCTTTTCTTCTCTCTTCTTTTCTATGCGTCTGAAACCCACTGAGCGAATGTAAGCATTTAGCTGAGTCTGAGCTAAATACGCACATGAGCGACCGCAATATAACGTTGTGGTCTCATTGTTGTAGGAAGAGTTGAAGTTCATCTCAAGCCATTACGACTAGACACCAAAGCTTCCTACCAGATCAGTTCTGATAGGTATTTTGATCAGTCATCAAGAATGTGCCGTGGCCTAGAAATTCGATGTCCGGTCAAGTGAGAAGCTCCGAAGAAATAGGTAAGGGGCAAATCATCGAGGCCGTACGCCACGACGTACAAGTTAATCAAGCCGACACCCGTTTGCGTGTACATGGCGATGATCTTCTCGCCTCTTATTTCTTTCCTAATGTCAGAGTGTATGAGCCCTGGCGTACAAAGCCTCACCGCTCACCGTACTTTCAGCCTCTCTCCCGCTGCGTAACGGAAGTTATAGTCAATGCCACAAGACTTCGAATGATCACCGAGCAGAGGTAGGACGGAAGAAACGGAATATTCTTGCAAAATCAGAAAATCCAAGATTTCTCGATAGAGGAAGAGAATAGGATTGAAAAATTATTGCCATGTGAACAATACTCCAAACCGCCATATGAACACTTAAGTCAAACCTAACAGACAGATGAGTTACCAAAACATGCCCTCTTTTCGTGCAGTGTGGTTACAGTGCTTTTAGGCGCGGTAGGCTGATGAGAGTAACCCAGACCGATGTCGGACCAAACTAGGCACGAGAGAACATCCACTCCTTTCTTCTGATTAAGTACCTTTTTTTTTTTTTTTTTTTTTTTTTTTTTTTTTTTTTTAAATAAAAAATAAAAAAAAAAAAAACAAAATAAAAAAAAAACAAAAAAAAAAAAAGTTTTAAAAAAAACAAAAACAATAAAAACCAAAAAACCCAA
>MU388941.1:0-48990 GCA_022578795.1 Xylariaceae sp. FL0255 | reverse complement strand
AATTTTTTTTTTCTTTTTTTTTTTTTTTTTATTTTTTTTTTTTTTTTTTTTTTTTATATTATTTTAATTTTTTTTTTTTTTTTTTTTTTTTTTTTTTTTTTTTTTAAGCTCTCCGTAGACAATTCTAGCCAGCATCTTGAAAAGACGCTGATCCAACCTCGGTGGACACATTCCGTCTGCCTTGAATCGCACATAGCCCTAGTTTCCGCCCGTATGCTAGCAACAAAACTTACCCAAACCGGAAATATTTGATACTGGCATAAATTAAGCTCATGCAAAAATCCATTGGCCGATCGAGGCCGAGCTTGGAATGACTCGAATGTTGAAGTTTTCTGTTATGTTTGTGTTGTCAAATGTGGTAGCCCTGTTCTGATCCAGAATACTTTGAATGATTCTTCACACTATCCAAGTATTCAAGGAAGACAGAAGGGCAAAATGTCTCAACACGAAGACCACATATTGACTCTTTCCTGTCCTGATAAACCGGGCATCGTCCACGCCATTACGGGATTACTAGCTGACCATGGACTGAATATATTAGATCTTCAACAGTTCTCGGATCGGACCTCGAAGACGTTCTTCATGAGAGTGCACTTCGGCCCAACGGAGACAACAGATCATCTGAAAGAGCCCATGGAAAAACTTTCAGGCGTGCTGCAAATGGACCATTACACTCTGAGACCGTTCCGCCAAAAACCAAGAGTATTGATCATGGTATCCAAGATTGGGCATTGCCTGAACGACCTCTTGTTCAGGACTAAGACGAACCAACTAGGCAGTAGGTAGCTATTTCTTTCTCGTCTCTGAAAACGTTAATCATTGCTTGCTTCGATTGGATACCTGCCAACTGAAGGATGAGTTTGAACGCTCAAGGTATGGACCTTTCTCTGACAATCAGATACTTGTAGTCGAGGTACCGCTGATTGTATCCAATCACACGGACTATAAAGCACTTGCCCAGAGCTATGGCATCGAGTTTCACCACTTGCCAGTGACCAAAGACACCAAGGCAGAGCAAGAGCAGCAGATTTTGGACCTCGTTGCGGCGAAGAACATCGATCTGGTGGTTCTCGCGCGGTACATGCAAGTTCTTAGCCCGAAGCTATGTGAAGCGATGAGTGGAAAGATCATCAACATCCACCACAGCTTTCTCCCGTCATTCAAGGGTGCTAAGCCGTATCAGTAAGTACTTGAAGAAACCTCCTTCTCGCCGTGGTGAATATGACTGGGCCCGACTTGTTTCTGAAGTTGCACCATGATTTAAGAAAAACTTCTATCATGCAAGCCAGTTCCTGATCCTGGTCCGTTTTTAGTCAGGCCTTTGAGCGAGGTGTAAAAATCATCGGAGCGACAGCACACTTTGTTACAGCCGACCTGGACGAGGGCCCGATTATCGAACAGAGAGTGACACGGGTTGACCACGCGATGAGCCCTAAGGAGTTAGTAGATGAGGGCAGTAATGTCGAGAGCCAAGTGCTAGCAGCGGCGGTGAAATGGTATAGTGAGATGAGGGTATTTCTGAATGGTAGCAAGACAGTTGTCTTTAATTAGCAGTGCTGATTTTGTTGGCGAATGAGGATCAGCCTGAGTACAGTATATATAATCGCCCAATTGCCACATAAGTCCGGATGCTCATCTCTTTCGTGGTACTGGTTGAACGGGAGAGCCCTATTGCACTTAAGAACGATTCAGGGGATGGTAGAAACTATGAATACCCAATGATCCAATAAATCTATCGCCAAATTGTGAAATATTCCAAATGAGCCCACCAAAGCAAATAGCAAGTACAGTAATACACAACTGACGTTTCGGACCCTGCAGCAATCCGTCTGCCACATGGTTTCTACCGAGGGCTTGAAATCCTCCTTTTACCTATTCGGGCATAAGTGAGTGCTTGCTCAGTTTGGGGCAACGCAGTTCTTTGTTTCTGAAGTTTTATAGGTGGCTATTAGTCTTTGCGCAAGGTCATGTCGACTTATGATCTGAATCCGCGATCAATTATCGCTACACTTATGAAGATACATGCCTCATGAGCTCGTATGATACGGCTGTTTTCATTATATCAAGCCAACACACCGGAATCCGGGTTGTTCTAAAACAGCACAGTTAAGAATGTGATTTGCCACGACATGTGCCTTCCCGTCTCCGGGCACACACTCTGTGCACATATAATTGTCGATCGCGAGATCGACCTAATGACCTCAGGGAATCTTGGTTCTGGGGAAATGGAGACATATGACCGGGTTTCATCCGGTTACATGCCGCAAGCTAAGCTCAATGGACGAATCGGTCATAGCAGCTGCCGACTTATCTCGCGTGTACAATTGCTCAGACTTTTGAAAGGGACAAATGAAATGCCATTGCAAGTTGTATATACTCCAAAATTTGCCAGCGTGATCTGTGGCAAATTTTTTCTCCGTTGGGATTCAGTTTTGTTGGTCTTAGAGGATGAGCGAACGAGGTCACGAACAGGAGATACTGAATAACGTTGTTGCCTTTTTGTATTACCCGTACATTTGGGTGACTTCATTTGTTACATGAGTTTGCAAAGGATTGATTGATCTGGAAATGTGGGATCCGTAATATAAGCCACTTAACCTCCTAGTGGAACTGGGAAGTCCCGTAATAGAAACGCTTGTCCAAGATGGCTCCAGTCATGTCGTAATCGTATCTCGCAGACCATACCTACATGTACCGAATAAATGGTCCATCTTCGCGGATGCGCCCATTTCATCGTCCGAGGTGCCGAGACACCCGACCCCGCCATGATTAACGCCCATACCTTATGATGATCATTTGGATTCTTGTCTGCTCAATGGATTTGTGAAATACTGGCATTGCCACTTCCGGATGTTGGACATCAGAGAATCCGTGATTGTGGGCCCCACCAACCGTGCTGTACCTGCTTATTTTTCAAATGCCTTTTAGATCATCGCTACCTCACCAGTAATCCGACGAGCGTGCCAAGTAAAGAAACCGGGACCCTGTCACACGGGCGAGTACTTGTATTCCGTTTGTCCTCCGGTTATAATCCCTCTGGGCTTTAGGAATTCCCGATTTCACCCATTCTACATTATCAAATAACGATAATTGATACGCACACATACAAGTACGAGGAATCATCCTCTCTCTCTCGCAATTGCCGATCATCTGATTGCCACATCAAAATAACGCTCTAACACCACAACACACGTCCCCCTGGTCTTTTCCGAAGATGCCGATTCGTAACCCCTTCACACGGCGCCCATTCCTCCAGACCGACAGCACAGCTGCTGGTGACGAGAATGTCAAGCCTGGTACAGACTCAATTAATGGTTTTGAGAGGGTCGACACAATGGGATCGAGAACTTCCTCTGCATGGAGTATCCGCAGCGCTAGAAAAGAGGATAATGGTGACTACAAGATGAGTGGTGAGCTACCATTGAACTGTGAATAGCAAAGCCATTCAGCTGATCTTTTCCTTCTGATTAAGTCGTCAACGATAGTGGAATCTATCTACCTGTATGATGAAACAACCTATTTCACCGTTTTTCAATTTATCAGGTGCTAACCAATTTCCCTGCAGCCCTCACCTGTAGAAGAGAAGGGGCTCTGGCCAAGGCGACCCGCAAATTCGCGAACTTCAATGGATACACGGAGCAGCATCGGTGACATTGAGCATTTCTCAATTTCTCGCGAGTCATTCGACTCGTACCGTCGCTCTTTCGTAAGCAGAGCCACCACGCCCACACCAACATAGCCTTCGCCGAACTAACTGTATCACAAGGATGTCTGCGCCAAGTCCCCAGTCACTATCCACGATGTTCCACGACAGAGCCTTGATTCAAGATTGGGCCGATTACCAAGAGCATCCATCCGCAACCACTCATTTGACAATGATCTCCCTACAGCAGAGGAAGGTTTCGAGGATGTCGGGCTGAACGATGAACAAAAACCACAGCAAACACAATCACAAAATGCGCAGAACCCGAAAAGGAAAAGCTTTTTCGCCAAATTCTCCGAGCCCCAGGAAGCAAATGCTCACGGTCAAGGGATGGCTCGATTCATCCCTGGCCGCAAAAGAGCTCAGAGCGGCCAAGGTGCCGAGCTAGGCCCAATGGAACGACCAAACTCGTCACACCATGTTGTGGAGGCCCAGGAAGTGCAATAGACTTCAGCCTGTAAGCAATGGAAATACAAGATTTAAAATGCATGGGTCATCGGCGTACGGTTTTGCAACAAATTGGGATAGTTAACACTGGAAGCACTCGCTTGGCCCCGAAGGTAAAGAGATTACAGGTATAATGTTACTACTTAGACGCTCGTTACACTGCGACGGTGAGCTGTCGAAATGATTGGGAAACGGACGAAAGGAAACAGCCATGACAGCCGATATCCAGGGTGTCAAAAGTCATAATGATAATGCTTAGAACTACGAAACAGGAATGATGGAGCAGTTTAGTCATTCAAAAGTGCTGGTGCCATTTTGAAACGAGCCTGACTAGTTCCGCGCTGGCAACAATGATCTGACTAAGATTTGGGAAACTGATCTCGTACTCTTTATTTGGCAAACAAGTTCGAGAAACCAGATGCGATGCAATGAGGTTTGTGTAAAAAAAACAGGTATCTACCTAAACCCCTTAGTTTGAAAGGCGCTTTGCTTAGAAAGTCGCAAGATTAAGGGTTGGTCCCCTAGCTGAATTAATGTCGTCATTTGAGAGAGCGAGAATATGGACCTACCCTTCACCCCACCAAATCGCGGGGCCTTGCTGTAACTTGAATTGTGACTGCCCAAGTGTAATTCAACACCACTCTTCAGCCGTATCGATAAGAATTTTTCCGCAGCTTGGGGACCTTATGTAGCATCAATTATTTGGGGATATTGAGTTTCTCACGCACTGCACGTCAAACCCCCTCCGAGTGCGCCCTTCACCTGTGAAGAAACTCTCTTAGTTATGGCACCCCGACGGCCAGACAAGAAATCGGGCAAACGTGCCAAGGCCTCCATATCTCGAGCGGCGGTGGCGGCTGCTGGTGCTAACTCATCCAACAAGCCCGTCTCCCCGCAAGTCCTCGTCAAGGCCGCCGAATACCAACTCCAACTAGGCAATGTCCCAGATGCCGCGACACTTGCTGAGAAAGCCCTTGAAGGATCGTCCGCTGGCAGCGATGATGCCTTATCTGCGTTGAATCTCCTTGGTCAGATCAGCCTCGAACTCGGCAACTTTGAAGAGGGGCGCGCATACCTTCTCCGTGCTGTCGCAATTGACGAAGATGGATCAAGAGATGAGAGCATTGGCGGCGGCCCCGAGAAGTTTCTATGTCTGGCGCAACTCAGCGAAGAGGGCGGCAAGGACAGTGTAGGCTGGTTCGAAAAGGGCGCCGCGGCGTTGAAGAAGCAGATCCAGGCCCTCGAGGGCAAGAACAGACGCAGCGACGAACAAGAGATGGTGTTGGACGAGCTGCGAAAGAAGCTTGCTATGACGCTGTGTTCCGTGGCTGAGGTCTACATGACCGATTTGTCATGGGAGGAAGACGCCGAGAAGCGATGCGAGGCCCTCACAACCGAAGCTACTATGGTAGCGCCTAATTTTGCCGAAACATGGCAAACGCTCGCCAATGTACGCATATCACAATCCAGGTTCGACGACGCAAAAGCTGCATTGAGCCGGAGTCTTGAGTTGTGGAAAGATTTACCTCCAGAAGACCTGTCCGTGCCTGACTTTCCTAGCCGAGTTGGCCTTGCTAGGTTGCTCATGGAAGTTGAACTAGAGCAAGAGGCGATTGAAGTGCTCGAGCGGTTGGTATCAGAAGATGACCAGAGTGTTGAAGTCTGGTATCTTGGCGGATGGGGTCTATACGTCATGGGCGAGAAGCAGAAGGAGAAGGCAGCCAAAGAAGACTGGAATGCTTCGTGGATCTCTAGCCGTGTCTGGCTGAACCAATGCCTACACCTTTACAAATTGCAGGATTACGAAGACGATCGGCTTGGAGAGCATGCTGGAGAGCTTCTTGCGGCCATCGAGAAGGACCTCGGAGAAGCGAAGCCCGGAGAGGCGGATGATGAGGATGGTTGGGAAGATGACGAGAGTGATGAAGAGATGCAGGAATGAAAGACTGCCGATGTCTTCGTATTGCAAGGTGGTGAATAAGATACCTACCGTTCTATTTCAGGAACTTGAGAACTCTGGCATGTCATTGGCGTTCGGAGTCTAAAACAGCAGGGCGCATTCCTCAGCCCAATATGGGCGAATGCAAATAGATTTCTACTCGCGCTTCGAGCCAAGAGCACTCTGTCATCGTCAAACAAGAATTTCTTCCACCGCAATGCGCCAGACTCCATTCAAAATGCTAGAAATTCCTGACGTCCTTTCGATTTGTATTTATCACGCCTCAACCTTGAGCTTTTCCACTTGCTCTGTTGGTAGATCTTCATCTTCATCGTCCACTTTCCCAGCCAAACCGCGTTCCCAGAGTTGTTTTCCCGAGAGTCGCGTCGGCTCCTTTACCCTGGCTTTCTTAAGTTCGGCAAGACGTTCCTCTTCTTCGCGCGCTTTCTGCTCCTCCATCTCTCTCATGAAGTCGTTACGCCATTTCTGAGGATACGTTAGAATACAATGTTGCTCAAGGGATATCTTCACATGTAGCTTGTTTGCCTATCGACGGCGGAGTGTGGGTGCTGGACTCTTACTACCAAAAAAAGTCAGCTTCATGATGGAACCACCATCTTCAGTATGATTTCAAGCATACCCAAGAAAGTTTCAGGTGTAACTGGAGTGCCATGGAATTTCTTATTTTCCTCGCGCTCGGCAGCTAGAAGTGCTTCCTCTCTTTCGCGCTCGGCAGCCTCTTTGTGATCGACCATTATTTGCTCTGCGGCCTCGGTCAAGGTTGTGACCAAGGTAAATATCATGGCCATCCCTATATTCTCCTGGATAGTCTCCTCAAGCCCGTTAAGCAATTGCTCTTTGTAAGCCGATACAGAGAAGCGTGGATGTGGCGGCGCATTTGCAGGCGGAGATAGGTCTAGTATAGGTGCTTCGTCAGGGTAGAGATCGGGGTATCGCACGTGGAGGATCATGGTCGGTGGCTCAGGCGGTTCCTCGCTATTGTCGTCATCGTCTGGAGGGTTTAGTTTTATTGTAACGCGGTATTCCGTTTCTGAGATGTCTATCTCGTAGAAGTCATTAATGCCTGCAAACTATCTGGGCGCTCGGCGGGGTAGGGGAGGTAAGGTGTTCTCTGAAAGAACGGCTAACCTTGAATTTCGTCGGGAAATATAGAATCGAGAACTTCACGTTCTTCGACTTGCTCCTCTTTGCCCATATCGACGATTATCTGAGACAAAGTTATCAAGATTACCAGCTCGATAACGTGGACAGCAGTGCTAGATCCAGGCACAGGGAAAATTGCTAATGTCAAGGTTGCGCCGGCATGCCTTAGCTTGTTACCAGTAGCAGCTCCCCACCTTAATCAAGAGGTGGGGGTGTTTACCCAAAAGCCCCTGTCCTGTCACTCGAGCGCTCTACCAACAGTGAACATAATCGATAGCGGGGTGACCGGGCCAGGATACGAACTCACCGCCTAAAAGTTATAGCTCAGGATTTTTTATTTTGCCGATCTGCTTCACTTCAGTGACAATCCCGTCTCAGTCTTTTCTCGTTGGATAATTGGTCACCCCGCAACACACAATGGCGCCCAAGACTGATATGGGGAACAAGCGAAAGCTTGCTTCTGGGTTCAAAGACTCGAAGAACAAGAAACAAAAGTCCGAAAAGCACTCGTTGCCCACTCCCAAGAGCGAAGAGGACAGCATAAGTGACAGCAGCGACATCGATGATGTTTCCGATCTCGAGGACGGCGGCGCCGTCCTGAGCGAAAACAAGGCACAGAAGAATGGTAGCTTGCCCGCCCGGTCTAAAGGCAAGGACGCTGAAGCTGGAAAAGGTTTTGAGAAAGGTCGGTTCAGTCCGATCCGGTCATGACTACATGTTTCACTCTGCTAATTCTCTCTTCCAGGCCAATCGTCGAGGGAGTCGCATCAAAAACAAAAACAGCTTGCACAAGAACGAAAAGCGAGCAAGCCTCTGGCAGATGAATTGCAGAGGGCTAAAAAGCTGTGGGAAAGGTTACGCCGAAAGTCTCACGTTCCAAAGGAAGAAAGGGACAAACTCGTCGAGGAACTTTTCTCAATCACGACTGGGAGGATGAAAGATTTTGTACTCAAGCATGACGCCGTTCGCGTCGTTCAGACGGCCATAAAATATTCAACACCCGAGAGGCGGAAGATGATTGCGCTGGAGCTTAAGGGTACATATCCTCTCCTGGCCGAAAGTCGATATGCCAAATTCCTCATCGGGAAGCTTATCGTCGAAGGCGACACTGAAGTGCGAGACCTCATCGTTCCGGAATTTTACGGCAAGGTTAGAAAGTTGATCAACCACCCGGAGGCATCTTGGATAATTGACGACATCTACCGAGGCGTCGCATCCAAAGATCAGAAGGCTATCATGCTTCGAGAGTGGTACGGGCCAGATCTCTTCATATTCCGCCAAACTGGAGAAACAGATGCGACTCCCACTGCTGAGCTCTCAGAGATCTTTGAAAAGGAGCCAAGCAAACGTGTTCCGGTCATGCGATACTTACTAGATCTGACGAACCAACTAATACAGAAGAAGATGACCGGCTTTACCATGCTGCATGATGCCATGTATCAATACTACACAAACGTTAAGCCGGGTTCTGAGGAGGCCAAAGAGTACATGGAGATGATCAAGGAGGATGAGAATGGCGATCTGCTCAAGAATATGGCTTTCACACGATCAGGAGCTCGTCTCGTTTGCTTGCTCTTGGCTCATGGAACAGCCAAGGATCGAAAGCAAGTTCTTAAAACGTACAAAGATACATTTCAACTCATGTCGACTGATCCTTATGGCCACATGGTCATACTGACTGCCTACGATACCATTGACGACACAGTCCTGACTTCTAAGTCCATCATCACTGAGTTAATAGGCAAGGCTGAAGAGAATGAAGTTTCTAACATCGTCACACTCGCCAACGACCCCAATGCCCGGTTAACAATACGATATTTGCTGGAGGGCTCCAGCAAGGCCCTCTTTGATGGTAGCCACTCAAATGACCTTCAACTTCTGGAGGAGCTATGGGAAATCCGGAAAACAACCAGTAAGAAAGACCCAGAGACCCGTCGCAAGGAATTGGTTGCGACGCTCTCACCATCTTTACTCGCTGCCATTGCCTCATCTCCACAAGATCTTATTGCCACATCGTTTGGATGCCAGCTCATTACAGAATCTCTTCTGTCTGGAGTTGGGGATAAATCCGCTGCTTTGGAGGCCATAGCTTCTACAGCCGGTGGCGACCCCGACTCAAAACCTGTGCAAGAGGGTGATGAGCCTTCTGATGATTTCGCGCCAGCTCTCGTTGCACCTTTCCATATCTCAAAAGCTCCTCACGGCGGCCGAATGATCAAAACGCTGATCTCTGGTGGTCGTTTTGACAAGACAACACGCAAAGTTATCCCGTGTGACCCGCCCTTACACTTCGCAGACATTCTATATCCAGTTATCAAGGATCATATCATGTCCTGGGCGACAGGACCCAGTTCCTTTGTGGTTGTAAATCTACTCGAAGTCGATGACTTCTCGCACGGCAAGGAGTTGCGGAAAACTCTCAAGAAACATGAGAAGCAACTTCAAGCTGCGGCAACGGAGGAAACACCTGAGCAGAAGACTGCACGAGAGGCTGCGGAAGCCCAACCAGTGGACGAGAAGTCGGCAAAGAAGGGCAAGAAAGCAGGGGCTAAAAAGGAGAGACCTTTGGGGAACATGGGATCAAAGTTGTTGCTTGATAAGCTGTGATGAAGTCATCATTTCATACAGTATCGAGCGTAGAGTTGTATATCCAATATGAGAATATGAACGTGTACCAACATGTGCAGGCCTTGAGGTCCTTTCGATATTTCCATCCTTGAATCGGACATTAAATGCAAACTTGATCACCAAGCAGGCTATGTCTTACTTCTATAGATGACACGACCATTATCGAATTTGTCAAAGCCACCTGCCAGTTTGTTTGCCGGGAATCACTAGCCGGCTAGGTGCACGAGAACAAACCAAGCTGTGTGCAGAGATTCTACTGCCTTCACAAAACCTACCAAGGTAGCTAACCATCATCCCACCTGCCAATGCTCCAAGTGTCACGCATACGTGAATCATCACCACAGAACATGTCAGCGACAAAGACTTTCCGAGTAAGTAGACAGAGATATATATAAAGGCGGCTCGTATCACCAGCATAATACCTAAGCTATATAAAGATTGTTCTTCAAATATGTTCCATCAATAAGTTTCTATTATGATATCTAGCATCTGGCATTTGTAGGAGCGTGGGCAATAACATCATCGATTATGAAACCCAGTATTCCCTTATTATACCAGTCCCAAGCCTAGTGTATGAATTCATCATGTTCATTGATAGGGAAGCTGTACTTGACTGCACTTACCAATTTACTGCAAAGGAAAGTGCTACGCGTGGCGTGTACAATGCGGTAGTACCTGCCCTCTAATCTGCTCTACAACTGGAAGGAACCACGGAGAGATACTTCACCCTATTCCCCCAAGAATTAGCAGTGACTCTGCGTTACTTCCTCATTTAATTCTGTGGTAGTGGCCGCACTTTCCACCCTCATTGACGATCTTTCTCCCTCCCATTCCACCATTATTCCTCTCCCCTTACAACCTCATTCCACACACAATTGGTGAGTAACACTCTTATTTCCCTTTTCTTTTCTCATTTTCATGGGCAAGAAGTCCCCTGCCGTTTCCCCCTTCTGTACCCTGGCATAGGTGCATTGCTAACTCATACCATCACGTAGCACAGACACCATCACGCTCTTCCAACATGGCCAGCATCCAGGTAAGTTAAGCTTCTTTCCCGAATTTAACATTGTGTTCCTCAGCTGTGGAAAGAGTTTTGGTTGACCCTGAAACCCAACAGGAGCGCGGAGATGGTGGTGGCGTGGGCCGCGACGGCATAATCCCAATCCCGGACCAGCTGCCTTCCCCTAAGGTCACAACGAAAGAGACACATGCCCCTTCTTCAACTGAGCAGCCTACCTCCTCCTCTTCTGCCTCTGCCTCCCTCTCCTCCTCTGCTTCTGTCCCTTCCTCCTCTGCGAAGTCAGTATTCTCGTCAGTTGATACACCAGACCCAACTACCAAGAATATGACCACGTCAACCATGACGATGACCTCGATCTTCCTCCCTTCTATGGTTCCTTCGTCATCATCGTCAGCTCCTCCTCTTATCAGTGCGCCGTTGGGCTCGACATTTGTCACCAGCATCGTTACAGTTACTGGTGGTTCTCCTGGAGTTGAAAGCACCCCAACAGCTACGCCTTCGACACTAGCACCTACTCCCTCAGCACAGCACGGCCTTGACTTGCCCGTTGCTACTATCGTTGCAGGTGTAACTGGTGCACTGAGTAGTATTGCCTTGATAACACTGGCCATCTGTCTACTTCAGAGACGCCGAATCTCAAAGCACAAGTCTTCGACCGCTATTACCAGCTCGTCGCCTCGCCGTGAGGACAAGCCAGTCTTTGATACTACAGGCATGGCTGTAGGTGTTGGTGACTATGATGTGTTCGCCGAGTTTGGAGGTATGTGCAGAGACTTACGTTATGACCCCAGACAAGCACTAACAGTACTATAGGCCGCGTCCGGAGCCAAGAGGTCAACCTGCCACCGTCCCGAAGCTACAACGACACCAGCATTCACAATGAGGGTTGGCCATTGACGCAGAACACGTCTTCAGCACCCACGATCACACGAGGAGGCTATGAACAGCAGCATTCAGCCTCACACCCAGTGCCTCAGCATCTTGCCGAGTTAGAATCGGCTCATGCAAAACGTGGAGGTAGCAGCGCATCCAGCAGTGCTCATAGCAATGCCGCCAGCAATAATGGACAGGGAATGCCAACGTCTGATTCTGGTCATCTATTCCAGCAGCAGATGCAGATTCCCAATGGTCTCATACCTGGCAACCCCGGAACTCAGTGGGAGCGTCAGAACCAAGTTTTCAACAGCCCTACCGATAATTCCAGCACCCCTGCGGCGAAGACGCGAATGCCACCATACGCACCGTACCGTAGCTCTGCCAACGCTCCTCGAGGTGCCCTTCGCGCCACTCTCAATGCCACAGCTGAGGAACGAAGTAACAACCAATACGCCAACAGTTGGGCGGAGTTATAGCTCCCTCAAGGCACAGCTATGATGGAGTTATGGACATGCTAAGGCATAGCTATGTGAAGGCATAGATATGGGGAAGTTTCTGTTATGAGGAAGACATTGCCACAGGGAAGACATTGCCACAGGGAAGACATTGCCACAGGGAAGACATTGCTACAGGGAAGGCACTACCACAGCGAATGCTTTGCTATAGCGAAGGAATAGCTGAAGTGAATATGGAGTTCAGGGGTACTAATGGATACGTGATTTTGACAGGTAATATCAGGTGGCGGCGGGTTCCATTGTTTATTAGCAAGATACCATTGACATTAAGGATTTGGGGGAAGTTTAGGCAAGATTCAGTCATCACACACTTGAGAAATCTCGAGTCCTCGAGGGGAGGAAGCAGTTATAAAGGGAGACAGAAGTCGGTATATAAAGTCTTTTTCACCGGGCCACTCCATGGTGGCTCTCATACCTATAGCAATCTTGACCGGCAAAGGGTTATCTTTCTACTGAGTAGTCAAGGCAACTGATTGCCTTTTGCAAAGTGTACTGTGTCCAAGCTCTCTCGTGTGTAGGAGGATATACCAACCAGAGAACGATGGAAAGGGGGTATCCCTTGAGGCCGTCTTCTTCGTAAACACATTCTAGTTGTGCCCAACGCCGCCGCCGATGTATAGCATGATGAAGATTTGCCGAACTCCGTTCCTTTCCTGACTAAAGAGCCTCTGGCGAATAAAAAGGGGTGACTGGCAATCCATGCGAAAGGAATTCAATGGGACGATTGTCTCGGAAGCATGAGGTCCAGGGGAACAAGGGATATGGGTGTAGTGGCGCTGTCAAAGGCCGGAGTCTTGATAACGAGTTATCAAAGAACTAGAAGGGGGGTCATCAAGGGGTCAGAAGTTTGATGAATGTGAACGGCGGTTGATAGATCTTCAGATCATCCGTTCAGTTAGGCATCAACTTGTTCATCTCGTTGAGTAGCTCCTGTAGGTCCTCATCGCTTATCTTGGCGGTGAGGGATGGAATCAGAGTTTTGGCCTCGTCGGCATTTTCACAGCACAGAGAGCCTAGAGTTCGGAAAGAAGTTCACATCATAAGTTCTGAGCGACAAAGAGGAAAGGCTCAAGGGAAGTAATTATAGATACATACCAAGCTGTGCGCGCTCGAACTTGTGGAATTCCTTGTGGGCGCTGAGAAGTCGCTCGACGGCCTCGACGTTTTCCTTCTTCTTGAAGCGCGAGAAGGCGTCTAGGTAGTCGACTGTCTTGGAGAGCATTCTAATAAGTGAAGGACCTCTGTCAGTTGTGGCGCTCTCTCTCGCACTCCCTCCGGACAATTGGAGGTGCAAGCGATAATAAACTAAAAACACAGGGGATACGAATGTGTGTATATGGGTAGGTAGGCGCGCAACGTACTCTGTCTCGTTGATGTTCTTGCGATCGTGTCGGCGCTTGGCGACGAGGGCGTTGATGACGAGGGCGGCCTCGGACAGGGTCAGGGTGTCGACGTCTTGGAACTCGCCGAGGCTGATGGTCGTCGAGGCTTCCTCGTTGCCGGTTGCTGCCGACTTGGAGCGCGAGGTCTGGTGGTGTTGCTCTTGCGTGCTCGACATCGCTTTTCGGATTCTGCTCGTCGCGAACCAGCAGTTCGTCGATTGGGTGGGCGCGGCGACGACGTTACGAAGACGGAGGCCGGAGGAAAGAAGCGGACAGTTCTTGGTTCGTGGGTAATGATGTCTGCGCAACGGCGGGCGCAGGCAACAAAAAAGAGGAAGAAAGAAACTCTCTGAGTTGGGCAAAGTACGAGAGTTCGGCGTGATATTGGTGATGGGTATACACAGATGGATAGTATATGCTATGTAGTAGCTTTGTGGTGAGGCGTGGGTGGGAAGTGAAGCGAGCAGACTTCAGGATGCGGCTCTGAAAGAAAGGCTGAAATCGGCGACATGGGGCTGTCTCTTTCTCCAGACGCGCGGGAGCTCTTTTAGCGCGTGTTAATAAGTATAAGCGGAATGTTCCACTCCCCGTATGAATGGGCAGTGGAGAAAGTTTGAGCCGCCAATGCCACCCGTTCAACTCATTCAGTCCATTCCATTCATGAGACCAGACGCAGCTTTGAGACTCAGTTTCTTCAAATGGCTCAGGTCTTGTCTCATATAAATAATGCAATATGTAAGTTTTTTTCTCATGTTGATAATTTTATGAAAAAGAACAGCCGCCAACTCACAGACAACAAGGGCCATCTTAGCCCTGATCATCATCAATAAGGCTGGGGGTCTCATTTACAACCGAACGTTCGGTGAGGGCCTCAATCAACTCAACACCAACGACTACCTAGTCCTTGCTGGAACCTTTCACGGGTATGTTGCCGTCTCTGCCTCTTCCTTCTTGCCAATAAGACCATACTCATACTTATCTGGCCTCAAATTCTCAGAGTCCACGCCATCACAACCCGTCTGAATCCTCTCAAAGGTCTGCAGCCGAAAGAGACCACTGCAAATGGCATTCCCAGTCGTCCGGAGCCGCCTTCGGGCATAGAGGTCCTCGAGTCGGAGAATTTCCGCCTGCAGTGCTTCAATACTATGACGGGTACTAAGTTTCTGCTGTTCACCGATACCTTGCAGGCCAATGTCGACGTTGCCATGCATAAGGTCTACGATCTGTATGCCGACTATGTCACCAAGAACCCCTTCTACCAGTTAGAGATGCCCATACGCTGCGAGACATTCGACAGGAAGTTGAACTCGTATATCAAAGAGATGAATAATGCGCGCTGATTACCATCATCATCTCCGTGGTAGATGGATGGGAGCAACTGGTCACAATTTAGAGAGAGGGAAGGGGGGATTTTCTGCATGGCACAAGCGTTGGGGGAGTTTAGGAGACTGGGTTGTTTTTAGGGAGATCAGTGAGACTCCTTGAGTATCGAGATCGAAGCAGTGCTATCTAGCTAGACCTCGTCGAAGCAAGGAAGACAGAGCTTCTACACTCGGTTACTGCTGTTCCTCGCATCTAAAATAATATACAGGCCAGGATCGAGTACCTCTATTGTCTAGGTAGCAGTGAACTTGAATCATGATGTGTCCATCTTATCACCACTGTCCTTGTCTTTCTTGTCTCCGGACGACTCACTCGCCTCTCCCTGCTCGTTCAGCAAAGGCTGGTTCTCCCCCTCCTCCTTGATATCTTCTAAGTTCGTCTTGTCCTTGGCGGCCGCCGCCTCCTCGGCTGCCTTTGCTTGCCGAGCATTCTCCTCTTCCATACTCATGCGCAGAGCAAGTGCCAATTCCACATCAACGTTAGGGTCGAAGTCGAAACCACCGAAGTCTCCACCGGCCTCTCCCATGCCGCCTCCTCCTGCACCGCCCGAGGCGCCTTCGCCGAGTAGAATGGGCGTGGAAAGGAGCTGGTCGCTAAGCAGCTTGCCGCTCGGAGGGATGACGACGAGGTGAGAGTTGTCATTGCCCTTGACGACGTTGTTGAATGCTTCGAGCTTCTTCTGGACGTCGTCATCATCGAGGTCGCCGAATAAGATGAAGTCGATATCGATGTTGCCCTTCTTCATTTTCTTTGCAAGGGACACGAGCTGCTTTTCGTCATCGGCAACAGGTGAGCAGACGAAGACAATAATTCGCTGGCGTTGCGATTTGTTCTGTCGATGTTTGAGGGCGAGCTATAAGTGAGGTTCAGTATTGTTAGCGTCTCTTCTTCAACAGGTGTTTATAGTAAGGCTTACGCTGGCGATCTGGATACCGGTGGCTAGGTGGGAAGAACCAGAGATCTTCTTCTTAGTACGATGCAGACCTTCTAGGAGCTTCCCCCGCTCTGTGGTAAGTGTCGAGAGGACTTCGGGGCCCTTGCCGCCCATGCTCATCAGACCAACGGACGACTCCGGGTTTCCCTGGGTGACGCTATCGAATAGGATATTTATGGCATCGGCTTGGGCATCGAACCGCGAGGGCGTGTAATCTCCATTCCGACTGCTCTCGGAGTTGTCGACAACCAACATGACAGCCTGGAGCGGCATCTTGGCGTGCGGTTGCGATGTCGAGGCAGAGGGGTGGGTTGGCGGATGATAAGGACGGGATGACGAATACTCGTAATGGAAGGCAGCTGGGAGATGACAAGCCGTGGGTGCTGTGATGGAAATGTGGCGAGGTTTGGGAATTAGAATGTAGAAGAGAGAAGGTAGATGATGAAATCGTGAAGGTGGTAGCTTCCACTGAAGCAAACGTCAGGTCAATGCAGCCTTGGAGCTTCAGGTCATCCATGCGGCTACGATGCCTACCTATGAACCGGCAGGTATCTTTTGAGCTTTCAGGGCATTTCGCCCCCTACTGATAATGCTCTAATACATGGAGGTACCCGCTCAACGCTGTAGGTAGTGAGCCTCAGCGGGTCGTCACGTACTGATACTGTATCGGAGCTAACGACGGGATTATATAAGCGACCCACATCTATTGCGCTAGGCAGGTATGAGGTAAAGTCGTGTCCCGCGACTTCAAAACGTCCAAAGTAAACAATCGCAATCACAGATCACAGCTGCTCATACACATAAGAAGTCTTCATTCCAAGCTTCTCAACACTGTTTAGCATACACGTCTGCTCTTTTTCCAAACAAGATTTGCGCTGCAATTCACTGCTTGTCTCTGATACCCACATTTCCAAGCCGTCACGCTCAATTGACACCCACAACATCCCATCACAATGCCTTCTGTGCTTTCACGAAAGCGCAACGTCTCCTCTCCTGATGCTGCCCTCGAGCGCAGCCCCATGAAGAAGATCAAGATGGGCATCACTGTAGCTCAGAAACAGGCACTCATTGACAACCTCCAACTTGAAAGTAAGTCAACGCCCACCCAGTGCCCCCAGCCAGCAAGAGCTAACCAGCCATCCGTCCAGTCACCGAACGCGCCCGCCGCCTCAGAGCCCAGTATAACATCCGCGCTCAGCAGCTGAGATCACGCATCGAGATGCGAGTCAACCGAATTCCCACCCATCTTCGAAAGCTCACCATGGCCGAGCTGCTGGCCAAATCTATCCAGCCCCAGAACCCTCGCGTCCCATCGAAGCCTGCATACATGGCTATTACCCAAGCTCCCCAGCCTTCACAGCTCTCACAACCTCCACCAGTCCCTGCCAAGGATGGTACCTCACCTAAGCCTATCACCCGAAAGCCTGTGCCTGCCAGCGCCACCAGTATTACCACTCGCGGCAAGAAACGTCCAAGGTTTGTAGTCATCGCCACTCTTCTCCCATCTTCTCCCACCTTCAGGCTAACTCTTTTCCAGTGACGAAATGTCTGGAGATAAGGAGAATCAAGGAGGTGTAATAGATAACCCAAAGAAAAGACTACGCGCCGCGCCTACGACCACCAGAGCCCCAGGAGCTCAGATTTTATCTCCAACTTCCTCCAACACCCGAGTCATCCACCGAGAGCGACCAGCTTCGCCCACAAAGTCGATGATCAGTCGCCCTGCATCGCCCGTCAAGGGCCTAGCGACCAAGACCTCCTCTAACCTCCTTTCCTCCATGGTCGAGAGAACCAAGACCACACGGCCAGCAACTACCACAGCCAGAAAGGCCACCATATCATCAACGGCCAGTTCCAATACTGGGACCACCGCGACAACAGCCACAGGTCGTGGACGCCGCGCAGTAGCAGCAGCTCCTCCTCCACCTCCACCATCCACAGCCACCACACGCGGTCGACGCAAGGTCAGTGTCACAAGCGAGACCAGTGAGGGGAGCACAGGCACCGTGGTCAGAAAGCCAGCGGCGGCTACCACCAGAGCCACCAGAGCAGCTCCGGCTGCTAAACGAACAGTGATGAGCACGATAAAATCTGCCACCACCAAGAAAGCACCTGCCACAAAAGCAAGCGGCCCGCCTCCAGCGGCGGGAAGAACCTTGCGCAAACGAGGTTGAGGAGAGAAAAGGGTGAGAGAGGAATAGGAATTGGTTTAAGGAGTGCCTCGGAACAGCAACATGCATATGGAGTATTTGGCGTTGGTTTAGTATTGGTTTGGAACGGGGCAGAATCAACGACTGTGTTCTTTACATTTGAATCATGGTGTTGGTTTGTGATGGGATGGGAAATCTGGGTTCTTGAGCATTTAAAAAGCGGCGTTGGGCGTTTGGATAACATTACAGGTAGAGCGAGTCGGCGTGCTTTGGCCCTGTTGCATTAAGTATTACATTCTTAACCTGAGATTGCAATAAATCAGTCATCACTCCATGTTCTCCTACTGATTCGTTCAAGAGTGAAAGTCTTTGTTTCCAACTGCTACATCACAAAAGCAGGGCTCTATTTCTGGCAACTCCGGGAGTTATTTGAGGTTATTTCAATCTTCTATCGAAATATGTCTACTCTATAATGCAATGAATGTCTAATCAACTATCAGCAGATATATGACTTCTTACTCCGGTACAGAAATTGGATCTCCCACACAGTTTCTACAATATAACAAATAATGGCTATATCTTCACAATTTAGCTATGAGCTCTATAAAGTATCATTTGCACAAAAGAAGGCTGTATAACCGAGCCATGGCATTCGGCATTTCACTAATACCACCTAGTGAAGCGACCATGGCAGTATACTCTAGCTCGAGAAGCTTCTTGCACAAATGTGTCTAGGTTAGGTATTTTGGCATGCTCAGTCATAAATAGATAGAGCAGCAGCATAAAGAGACTTTGTGCCTCGGAAAGTATCTGTACATAGATCCTTGAATCATAGCAAGCCCCTGAAGAGCCAATATGACCTTGTTCGCGTCATATGATTCGATCATTTCTTTTTCTTGTCGTCTACCAACTCGATATTATCCTCCGGAATCTCCTTATACTTCTCAAGAAGGAACTCTTCAATCTCGTCGCTTACATCGCCCTGAACTACTATCTCCTCGCCGCCGCTCGGTACTTTGGTAACAGATGAGCCCGTAGCAAACTTCTTTCCAAACTCCTTGGCCATCTTCTTCAGGTCCAAGCCGAAAGCCTCCAATCCGGACACGGCGGTGACGAATTTCCGCTTGTTCCGCTCGACGCGCTTTATTGTGACGACGCTGTTGGCGATCTTGTCGGCTGCCTTCTGCTCGGCCTTCTCGGCTTGGGCGGTCTTCTTCTGGGCGTCTTTGGCGGCGCGTTTCTGGGCTTCGATGGACAGGGACGCAGTTGCTGCTTCTAAGGCTTCTGTGATACCGATGCGATTCAAGCGCTGTCGTTAGTTTATGGCCTGACCGCGTGAGGCGTCGGGGACTTGTGGACTTATACCTGGGGACCAGATGACTTGGTACATGGCGGGGTGTGCTTTCTCAAGCCATTCCTGACATTTCTTGACCTTGCCGCCATATTCACAGTACTATTTCCCATATCCAGCTATATTAGAATAGTTCGAGTATAGATGATGGAACAGAAAGGAATTGAGCGGGACGTTCATACCTCTGGGGGTAATGTGCAGACTATATCAACCGATGTTCACTTAGCTATACAGATCAAGCTTTATCCTAGTAGAGGGGGGTGGTCTTGATGGATGGGACTTACCGCCGCAGTAGACGACATGGCGACCCTGAGGCTCGCTAGGTATTTCTGACTGCTCTGTATCGGCCATGATGTATGATTGGAGCACAAAAGAGGCTTGTATTTTGCTGTCCCAGAATATGATGCCCTTTTTGCTGTATGCTGGCATGAGATAGAGATGGGATAGCGGGGTGATCGATTGATAGTGGGGTAGTTCAAGGTATCCACCCTCCCGCCCAACCGCCTGCTTCAACGCGGCCTGGGCGCAAGGAACCTGCATCTTATTGCTTCCTTATTGCTTGCCTCTTCACATGCACATCATATTCACCTCCTCATATCGTGAGCGATGCAGGTGATACCAAACAATCATCGCACATTCATACACTCAGAATATCTACCTTTCTCATACCACTTTGGGTATCTATATGAGATTTCTAGGCTCTGAATTGAATCATGAGTTTCTACCTCCTAAGAGATATACAGCATCATGAGACAAAATGTGACCAAGCAGCAAATTGTCGCGAACTATGGAGCGAGCCGCTGACGAAGCGTGGCGAGACATCCAGGCCCGTCTTGCATTTTGCAATGATGTTTGGCATAGAACCGAAGTTTAACTCATCTCCCAGCGGAATCCAATCAAGGAGCATCATGGTCGACGTTAGGCGGTTAAGCGCCCATAATGGCGCGGCTATCTACTATTGGCCTGCTACCTGCAGGTTCTTCCCAATCATCGGCGCCAGTAGTGCTCCGCTCTGCTACCATTGGCTGTGATAGCTTCGTTTTCTATTATTATCACATAGTGATTCGATAGTCTAGTCTCGCTGCTGACTACTTACACAATGTGCTATCGGCCACGATGGAAGCGCCGCATGTTCCCACCCCCTCCACGAAGGCCCATCGCGGCGCGCCCTAGCCGCTCGATGTCCGGAGGCCCAAGTAATAAAACTACTTGCTCCCGAACGCCCGGTCCGCCCTCCTGTTCTCTTCAAGCTTCCTCCAGGTTGCCTCATTTTCGTATGTCGCTTCGTTGATCGAGGCATTCCTATCGTTGGGAACCATTTCCTTATTTCGTATTTTGCCTCTGATGACGCTGGACGTTTCCTATAGTACTAACATTTCCTAACCTTCGACTTACAACAATTTCACCCGACTTTGCACCAAAATACACACATGAAAAATGCCTGAGCTAGTTCTTTTGCCTTCAAGTACCTACCGACCCCCGTCGCCTTCGCTGGCTCGAAGGCCCGGCATGTCACTTAATACGATAATGGAAGAGGAGCCTGAAAACTCGCAATGGAAGCGGTCCGCCCCGAATGGACGCCGCATTCAGGCTCCTCCGTCAAGTGAGAAGATAGTACAGTGGTTGTCGCCGCGCAGTGATCATTTCCCCACGCCACGGGGTTTTCACTTCATGTCAGCCCCTATCCTACCCGATTCTCCCTCAACCGCTTCATTCGATGAGAGCAACTCGCCATCTACGTCCTCGAACCCGTGGAACCGCACCAGTGTCAGCACTGATGTAACAGAATTCGACGACATTTACGATGTATCCGACGATGAAGACCGACGACAAAAGGTGGCAAGGAACTCATCATTAAAGCGTCGAAGCAGTGTTCGCACGAAACACTCGTCAGGAAGCTCTCATCGGGCTTTACCACCCTTGGTCATTCCCACTCAGCAGGAGTCCAACAGGGAAAGCTGGTCTGGACGACCAGTTTTCAACAAGTTGAAGTCCCCAGTCCCACTAACCCCCTCTGCCAAGGTCGAGATGTCTCCGGCTGTTATTTCTTTCTTGCAGGCTCAACAGGCGCAAGATATACCAACCATCTCGGCACCGCCTTCTCTAGATGGAAGTCTCAACTCTGACCAACTGGCTGTCATGTCGGCACCAGCAACTCCAGTAATTGGCTCAGAGGACGACGTTCCCCCGGGAGATTGGTCTGGCGTACAGCTTCAACCGGCTGCTCTCGCAACGTTACAGGCACTGTCAGGAAATGATGATGCCGAGGAAGAGTACCAATCTGAACAGGTGCTGGAGATTCCCGAGGAAAGGTCGCCAGAGATGACCCAACAGCCAACCGGGCTTTTCAGCGCCATGCCTCGACCAGCTCTCAGGCTCGCTACCAGCTCTCGACAGACTCTCAATGGGTTGACACGTCTCGATATTCCCTCCCCGGGCGGTTTCTTCTCTGGACTCTCACCCCGAACGAGGCACACATGGCACATGCCTTCCATGACCCCCGAAGATAATGCACCACCCACTTCAACTACGGCTGAGCAGTTCTACCGCCTCCCGTGGCAGGAGGCAGCACCCGCTATGCCGGCTATCCCGTCAACGATCCCGAATTTCCCCCCTCCCCCACCACGGCCAGCTCATTTCACCACCGCTATGACTCTTTCCGCACCAGTCGAGCAGGTTGTCGAATTACGAGGCACATTGTCAGACGGTATGCCAACTGCACGACCGATAATTCTGGAGCAAGTAGTGGAGGCTGTAGCCGCCAATTCAGATAACCCTCAAACCGCTCGGCGCGTTCCTCGAAGCCTTCTTGCGTCCCCTTCTGCCGTACCTGAGCCTTCATCACCCAATGAGGGCCTTGTTGCAACAGAAATTGTGACTGTCTACGACTCAGAGTATGCCAAGAAACAACAGAAAGAGGCTCTTTCCAACTTGGATCGTACGGAACTCTGGCTTATGGCACAGAAAGCTTATCTTCAGGGTGTTTATCCCGAAGAAGAGAGAGAATCGAGCCTGAAGGAGGAGCAAGAGACGGTCGAGATTCATCTCGCAGAAGACGTGAAGGAAAAGGAGACAGAGAAAACTTCCGCAGTACAAAAGAAGAAGGCGGTTCGATTCTCGGAGATCGTCATTCAGACAAACATTCCACGAACTCTACCATCAAAGTTCGCACGTCAAGAGTCAGCCTATTACCGCGCATTCCAAGACTACATTATCCGATCACGTTCTCAGGACACATTTGTCCACCGTCTTCCTAGATTCGAGGCTCTTCAAGCGCAACGCATTTCTCTCCGCGAAGCCCACCGCAACCAGCTGCTTGGCAAGTATCAGCTCTCGGTCGTCCCGCAGTCGGCGAGGAAGCGCATGAGCGCCAACGTTGTTCGTGGCGATGACGTTCTCGTAGATGACCCCGAGAGGCTGAAGCGAGAGAAAGAAGATGAGGCCTTGACGCAGATGGCCATGGCCAACTGGCACGTCAGCGCAACCAAGACTTTGAACGGTGGCCGACTTTTCTCCGCTCCCATCGCGAAACGGTTGGCTAGACTCTTTCGCATTGGCGGCGCCCTTGATCGTACACGGATTCTCGATCTCGGTGGCCAGGCGACCTGCGATTGGGGCTGGCACTGCGCCATCACCTATCCCAACACCAAAATCTACACGGTGACGACCAAGGCCATCCGCCAACTTTCCAACTCAAACATGCGGGGTCCGCCTAACCACCGCCAGGTAGCCGTCGAGCAACTGACGCGGCTTCCCTTCCCCGATGCGCACTTCGACCTTGTATCAGCACGTGAGCTTCACTCCGTCCTGAAGTTCATCGGTGGCAATGGCGAGGATGAGTGGGAGACTTGCTTGGCCGAGGTCATGCGTGTGCTGAAGCCCGGTGGCTATCTCGACTTTTCCCTTCTCGACTCGGACATCATGAATGCCGGTCCTCTCGGCCTAGCCAAATCAGTCGAGTTCGGCTTCTCGCTCAAGACACTCGGCTACGACCCCAACCCGACCCGTATGTTCCTCGGTCGGCTCGCCAGAGCAGGTTTCACCGACGTCCGTCGCGCCTGGATGTGCCTCCCCATGGGCCACTCCAAGCGTCCTGCAGGCGAGAAACCCCTACCTGCAATTCGCGACAGCACCGGCGTCGAGCGGCCCCTCGCCCTCGAGGCCATTGTCCAGGGCTCGACCGAAAATGCCGCCAGCATCGCCGGCTTCGTCGGCGGCTGGTCGTGGGAGCGCTGGCTCCTGCGCTGCGAGATGGAGAAGGTCGCCGGTGAAGGCCGCCTCTGGCTCGATGCTGCCGAAGTCCGCGAGGCCGGCAAATGCCTCGACGGCGTCCACGGCGTCATTGAAGAGGGCAGAGCTTGTGGTGCCGGATACAGGACGTTGAACGGATATGCAAGCAAGCCGAGGAACTGAGTTTCAGACTCGTATCTACCGTGCTACTTTGATTCCATCCTTCATCGTCTCTTACAAGCACCTGGTTAGTCCTACAGGGGAGAAGAAAAAAAAAAGAAAAATTCACATGGGTAATCAATCTGTCAGAGGGCTCATTCTTGGATAGCTCGACAATGAAATATGCGTTTTATCTGTTTGGATGACTAGGGGCTCTATGAAGGAACGAAGAGGTACTAGATGTACTGAGTATAGAGAGAGCGTTGTGTTTTGCCTGTTGTCTTCCCTTTGTTGGTGACGAAGCTGGCTGTTGAGAAGTAGTGGAGGTGATGATACCCTGTGTCAGATATGAAAAGCAAAGAGGAGAGACAGACAAGGACATATATTATGCTACTGGACCAATCAACTAAGCAATTCTCTTCTCTGAACCACCAAATGATACATACGACCATATTTGCACTAGACTCACAAATATCACATGTAGGTATAGAAGGCAACTGTCAAAAAAAAACTGAACCTTTCACTTTGGTCTTAATTAAAGTACATCTGCGCCATGCCAGTGACCTACGGTTGCTACAACAGGAGAGACACTATAGAGTGAATAGTGTGTGTAGTAGTACACAGGCTCTCTAGTCATTCCTCTGCTTAACCTTGACTACCACCATTGCCCTTTTTAGAACGCCCTGATATCTTTGGGATATTAACCCGACACCCACGCTCATGAAGAACTTCGTGTAGCGCGCTTGTTGGCTTCGGCCTTGACCTTCTCAGCACCAGTGGTGACCGCCTCGGCCGCCTTGTCTGTAGCCTCCTTGACCTTCTCCTTAGCGTCCGCAGCGGCCTTCTTGGCAGGCTCGGGAACACTGCCACCAGAGAAGATACCAACGAGAGCGATGACGAGGACCAGAAGGCCACCGATGGCACCAGGCACCTCAGGGACGAACTTGACAGCCTCAACAGGGTTCTTGGCGGCAATGGTCAAGAAGAGATCGAGCTTCTCCTTGATGTAGAGAACAGGGTCATCCAAGAACTTGAGATCGGAGGGGGAGGCGGGCTTCTCTGACGGCTTAGGCTTATCAGCCTGCTCGCGCGCCTTCTCAACAGGATACTTGACGTGGAAGGTCTCGTCAGCCAGCTTCTTGGCGTCCTCGACGGAGTGACCAATGTAGATGTTGTCGAAAGAGATATCAGACTGCATGGTCCAGAGCTCGAAGCCGATCTGTATAGCAAATCAGTATCTAATTGCCATGTCTAAGAGGACAATCACAGTTCACTTACAGCACCCATGGGCTCAAAGTTGGCGGGGGTCTTGTCCTCGTAGTAATCGGGGTTCTTGATCTTGCGGGGAGCCCACACGCCCTTGTAGGCAGGGTTGTCAATGTAGGGAGCGGTCCAAGCACCCTTGTAGTCGGGGTTCTTGATCATGGGCTTAGACCAGGGGCCACAGCCAGAGATATCGGCACATTTGGGGTTGGAAACAAGAGGGGGAACCCAGTCACCATCCTCCTCATCATCCCAGTCCTCAGGCTTCTCGGCCTCAGGATCGGGAACGGAGAGGGGCTCGGACTCAAGCCAATCCTCGGGCATCACAGCCTCCTCATCAACGATCTCATAGGGAGCATCCTCGTCCCAGTCCTCGGGCTTCTTGGCCTCAGGGTCGGGAATGCGGGCAGTATCAACCCAGTCAGCAGGTTTGGTATCCTTGGGGTCGTCGATCTCCTTGTCGGGATTGACAGCAGGGTTGAAGTCCTCGAGAAGGCTACCCTCCTTGACGGTGTCGCCGTTGGTCTGGATGGCGAAGGTGTTGTTGGGGTGGACGATCAAGGTGTAGAGGTTGGAGACCTTGTCGATCTTAGCTGAAGGAGGAACAGTCAAGTGCTTTTCCTCGTACTCGCCGGACTTGGGGTTCTTGTGGTTGAAGATGAAGTGAACCTTGTTGGTCATGCCGCATCGGTCAGGGCCGAACATGATCACGTAGGGAGAGGCGTTGCTGAACTCCTCCTTGCCAAGACTCTTAGTATCACGCAGGAGCTTCATATAAGCACCACCGCACTCGAGTCCATCTTTTTATTCAGATGGTCAGTTGACGTAATGCCACAGGCAGTGTGGACTGAATGAACATACTCTGTAGTTTGACCTCGTACTGGACGACGAGGGGTTTACCCTTGGGATCAATCTTCTTGTTGAATTTTGAAGAGATAGCATGGTGGGCAGCAGCATTCTTGGCAACAAGGCTCTTGTCGCCAACGATACCAGGGTAGACGGTGGGCTCCTCAGCAGACCACTCGCCGACATATGCCCATTCTTCCTCCTCTTGGGTGGAACCCTTGGTGTCCTTCTTGGCGTGAGAGGGCTTCCACCGCTTCTCCCAGTCGTCGGTGAATTGTTCGAGAAAGGGGGCTTTCACAGAGGTGGCCTGCGGGGGGGGAGTCGCGGTCAGCCAGGTGAAGCAGACAGGTGGAAGAATCAATTGGCAGGACTAGCTGGGAAGAGGGGTAAGAAAATGAAATCAGTACTACTCACAGCGAAAGTAGGAAGAGGGTCGGGCAGAGTGTAGACAACGGCTTCAGCTTCAGGAGCAGCGCCAGCGTCACCCAGGCCGTGGGGCACACCGCCGTGAGCAGCGTGGCCTCCACCGTGCATACCTCCGCCGTGGAAGCCATGGGCATTGGTGCTGCCAGCCAGCAGGGCGGCAGCGACAGCAGAGTTCAGCTTCATGATAAAGGCTTAATGAATAAACAGCAGAGAAGGAGGATATATTAATGATGTCGGGGATGGATGATGGATGATGGGGGCGATGGTGGCTCCCAGAGCTATGTCGGAATGGGGGAAAAAGAAATGTCCACGAAAGATCAAGGGAGAAGATTGGTGTTGCTTGATGAGTGAACGGAGATGAATTTATGAATTGCAGCTCATGCCGAAGTTCCAACGTGGCCTTTTTGGGGCGGGAGGGAAGGTTTGCTGGGGGGCGGGGAGACAGCCGAGCTAGGTACATAAGGTAGGCCACTGCGGTGCCTGTCAATTACTGCTAAACGGCTGTTGTGAGGAGACAACGAGGAGCTTTGGCCAACCAATTCCCCGGGCAATGCTTGCATGCTTACTACGGGTTAATTTACCCCGGCACTTCCTTGAATACACCACTAGGCACAATGCTTTCCAATTACAAAAAACTAGGTACCTAATGAAGGTAATCTCAATGTGTATACGTAAATCAATAGAATGAGTCCGGATACAAATTGCTTGAATTCTACTGTACCTGCAGATTCCACTGTTCCCTTTGAGCATTAGTGGACCCCCGACTTCCATACTCCCGCCGGCACCTAGGTATGGTAGGGCAGTAAAGGACGTATAAGTGGTATCATGAGCCAATCATCCTCTGCTCCAATACTATTTTAGGCTTAGTGTTCATCTAGATCTTTGAGACTCCGCACGAAAAGGGAAATATGCTGTTTTGAGAACAATGTTATAGGGTTTTTCTCACTCTCTCAGCCCTGCTCTCATTAGTAAAACCAGCTCATTCGACCACTCAAGATGGCCAAGAAGCCTGTCATCGGTCTGCTTGGCGGTGGCCAGCTTGGCCGTATGCTGTGCCAAAGCGCTGCCGACCTCGGTGTCACCGTTGCCGTGCTGGATACTGAAGACTGCCCCGCGAAGCAGATCAACCACAATAAACTACATGTTACCGGGTCTTTTAAGGACCCCGAGAAGATCAAGATCCTAGCCTCCCGTTGTGATGTGTTGACCGTCGAGATTGAGCATGTTGAGTGCGACATACTGGAGGAGATAGCCACCAAGGGTGTGGATGTACCCTCACCCGATGGCAACGGCACTACCAAGAAACTCGTGCCAGTCCACCCCTCGTACAAGACCATCCGTCTTATCCAGGACAAGTTCCAACAGAAGGAATACTTTGCGAAAAAGGGTCTCCCGGTCGCCCCTCAGATGGCCATTGACTCTGGCTCTACCCGCATAGGCTCCATGAAGCAAGCAGGCAAGGACTATGGTTTCCCGTATATGCTCAAGGGCGCCAAGGGGTCTTATGATGGGCGCGGTAACTATTTGGTGCGCGGTCCTGACGATATCGAGAAGGCGGCGGCGCAAATGGGAGAACAACCTCTATACGCGGAGAAATTTGTCCCGTTCCAAATGGAGCTGGCTGTCATGGTGATGCGCACTGAGGACGATCAGGGCAACTTGAAGGCGGTCTATCCATACCCTGTCGTCGAGACGGTTCATGAGGACAGTATATGCACCAAGGTATGCCTTCGTCTTCCAGATTCCTTTCTCTACTAGACCTTCTATCGCTGACAATGAGAAGGTATTCTTTCCCCCTCGTCGTCTAACTGAGAGAATCAAAAGGAGAGCGCAGGAAGTCGCTTGCAAGGTTGTGGCTAGCCTCTGGGGCCGTGGTGTCTTCGCTGTGGAAATGTTCCTAGCGGGTGGTGAGATACTTGTCAATGAGGTAGGCCCTGAAGTCTCATTTCCCGTTGTGTCGCTACAATCACTCATCATGTTTTCAGGTCGCTCCTCGTCCACACAACTCCGGCCACCTCAGTATCGAATTGGTACAGATGTCACAATTCAAGGCTCAACTATATTCAATATTAGACAAAGTACCTGCTCATGGATTCTCCATTGTCCCTAGGGTTCCCTCGGCCATCATGCTAAATATCCTTGGCGGCGCAAAATCCGATTCTTTCGAAGAGTTGGTTGGTCTTTCTGAAAGTTTCTTTCACCCGCATGCCGATGTCTATTTGCACTTGTATGGAAAAGAGTCCAAGCCAGGACGCAAGATCGGCCATATCACAGCTTGTGGTTCCTCATCAGTTGAACAACTCGCACAGAGAATCGATACGCTCGTACTAGCCATGGACAAAATCAGAGCGGAGAGGATAGGAGAATCGCATTCAGAGAAATTATCGACATTTTCTTCTGAAAAGGCTCCTTTGGTTGCAGTCACAATGGGTGTAAGTGGCGCTTTCTTACACTGCCCAAAGGCCCCAGAGCCTCACATGTGGCGTTTATCTATTACAAAACCCACTGTTCCTGAGAAGATGAATTCTAAACCAAAGTATTGCAGTCTGATTCCGACCTGGCAACCCTGAGTGCCGGACTGAAGATTTTAGACGACTTTGAAGTTCCTTACACCGTTCGAATTACATCGGCGCACCGAACACCACAGCACATGATGGACTTCGCAGCCGACACCGCCAACTCGGGCTTCAAAGTGATTATTGCTGCCGGTAAGTCCATCTGACGGTCTCTTGACAGAATCGCCAGTGTATTACATCTCTTATAAGCTACTCCTACTGACTTGAAACTCTATTAGCCGGCGGCGCTGCACAGTAAGGAGTCACTACGCTTTTCTTCCGTACTTGTGTCGATTGATTCACTGACTTCTCGGATTATTAGTCTGCCTGGAATGGTCGCCAGCGAAGTTCATCTGCCCGTGATCGGGGTTCCAGTAAAAGCCAGTGTTCTGGACGGACTGGACAGCTTGCTCTCCATCGTGCAAATGCCCCGCGGAATCCCCTGCGCTACTGTAGGTATTGGAAACTCAACTAATGCAGCACTCCTGGCTGTCCGCATACTGGGTACCACATTCCCCGAGTACGCCGAGAAGATGTTGAAATACCAAGACAAAATGAAGACAGAAGTCCTTGGTAAAGATGACGTGATCTTAACATCGGGATGGAAGGAGTATCTCGACGGTATGAAGAAATAGGCATGAAAGTTACAGGCAAGTCATACGCATATTCGTAGGTGTTATCATGCAATAGAACATGCGAAATTCTGCATTGCAGCTCATAATATCTGAGTATAAACCTCTTTAATTCGGCACATTAAAGGTAGACAGAAAAGCGCTTTAGCAACACAATTCGGAGCATAGGCATATCATCTAAAAGATGAGTAAGGGGTTTCTGTGCAGTCGCTTGCTTGCTTGCTGTACATTGACCAACTATGATTGCCTCAGCTGTAATAATAACACGTTTCAGTCTTGAAATCGAAATCAAGAGAATGTGATACAAAGAAATTAGGCACAATGCAGAGCCAACAGTGAAAGCTGTGCTATTTTTTCAACCACAAGGATAGATGAAAATGAAGAAGGTGGGGTTGTGTCTCCAAGACTCCAATGAAGAAACCCCTTATCTCCACTCCGCTACTTCAAACCTACCTAGTCATAAATAGAGATATTGTGCCTCATAGCTTCTCACGTTCCAGCACGTGGGTGTAGTCCACAAGGGCGCTTCAGTTAAATCCAATTCCGGGCAGCAAGCTCATATTTTCTCCCATCTGGATTATCCTCAGTATATAGGAAATAACTTGAAAGTCCATAAGCTTTTGATTGAGTAGTGGTAAGATACATGTAGAAAAATATACCTACCTACGGTCAAATAGGGATAGCCATTAATCACGTAATATGGCCCTGCACAACACCAGCCTGTTGACCGATATATGCCAGATTAAAGTGGGTGGTCCTGATTTGTCGATTACGTGCTATTGAGTATTTTTCGATATTTCAATAGACAATTACTAAAGCTTTCATGAGGTCAACTTTTCAGTTTTCACCTAGCATATTTTTTCACCGGGAAAGAGCCGCTTGATAGGATTTTCTAGAACACCTTTCGCATCCACAACGATATCCTTGTCAGCCTAAAAAGAAACATCCACCTGGAGACATACTGATAGTCCACGGAACTACATCATATTACTGCAGCTATGGCGGAGAACAATGATCAGCTCGTTACTTCAGATAATGACCAGCATCCGGCAAACCTGATCCCGTCGCTCTGTGCCAAATTCTGGACTCTCGGCTGGGTCACCGGCACCGGCGGCGGATGTTCTATCCGTGACGGGTGAGGGTTTTCCGTCTCTCTTCCGTATCGATCATATTAAGTGAACTAAAAATTGACGTCAACTACTCAGAGATCTAGTCTACATCGCACCGTCAGGTGTGCAAAAAGAGCTGATGAAGGCAGCCGACATCTACGTCCTGTCAATTCAGCAACAACAGCCCGACTTCAAGAACCGTACATACGTGCGCTCACCGCCGGGAGGGCGGCCCTCGCAGTGCACTCCTTTATTCCTGGCGGCCTTCACGCGGCGCGGCGCAGGCTGCTGCATTCACACGCACTCGCAGTGGGCCGTTCTCGTCACGCTGTTGCTCGAGCAGCAAGGACCCGGCAAGGACAAGGTCTTCGAGATCAACAACATTGAACAGATCAAGGGATTCGGCCGCGGCTTCCAGAAAACGGGCAACCTTGGATATCATGACACGCTACGTATCCCCGTTATTGAGAACACGGCGCATGAAGAGGACCTCACAGAGTTTTTGGAGGAAGCCATGGATCAGTACCCAGATACGTACGCTGTGCTCGTCCGCCGGCATGGTGTTTATGTGTGGGGTGACAATGTCCAGAAGGCCAAGACCATGTGTGAGAGGTGTGTGCGATTTGAATACTGACCTCAACGTTCTTCATGCGGCCATTTGCTGACATCCCATACCCATCCTAAAGCCTCGACTATCTGTTTCAATTGGCAATACAAATGAAGCAGCTTGGCATGCCATGGCTGAGCGATGTCGCGGAAACTCTACCCACATCACAGACAGAAGCCAAGAAGCAACGAACCACGTGAGCAATCGAGATGATATGCTTAGCCGTCTTATATTAGTACCTGAGGACCAATCGACGCAGGTCGCCTAATAGAGCTCTTGTACTCTTCTCTCCTTGTGTCATGTTGACTAACTTGAGACTATAACGTCCACACTCTTCCCGCGTTTAACCGCATCTTCTTGTCTATTCTTTACAATCATAATTTTATTCAACCGCTTTGACGGTAGGGAGGTTGAAAGTACTCGACTTGCGCTCACCCGATTGACTGACCAGATACACTCGAGTCTCCAGTGCCATACCATTTCGATCCACGGATCCCGTTTACAGAGCAATGAAGCCAGCCAGCAGACCAAAGAGACCAAGTCCGGAGCCGATAGGACCATAGACGGCAGCGGCACCCTTGGACGAAGAACTGGTTGGGGAGGCAGATGAGCTGGCAGCGGAGACGGTACTGGTAAAAGAGGTGGTGATGGTGCTGCTGCCGCTGGTGATGGTAGTTTGAATGTCGGTGACGGAGGGAGTAGCAGTAGCAGAAGCGCCACTGCCCGACGCGCCACTGGAGGTGGCGAGGTTCGGCGTGCCGGTGCTCGTGTAGTAGTAGTCGCCGATGCAACCAGAAACGCAGTTCGCATAGTTCTGGTTGTCAGCAGCCGTGCCGTTGCCCTGGGGGCAAGCGGCGACGCACGACGTGGTCGCGTTGACGTTGGCTGTGTCGGGGCTGGGAACGGCGATGCAGTTGGCGCGGCACTTAGTGTCTGAGGGAGAGCCTAGGAAGGTTTGGTCAGTTTTCGACCTCTGGGCTCAAAATTGACTTTGTGCCTGTTTTCCAGCAGTCGACTACTCCACGGTTCTTTTTTTCCTTCTTTCTCTTTTTTCTACTAAAACCGAGGTTGATAGGCGCAAGGAGGAGAGGAATAGGGTCACAACTTACAACCAGCAAGGCAGGACTGGATCTGGGCAGCCTCGGAGCTCTGGGCAGAGCTAGTGCTCACGGTAGTTGAGGTGGAAGAGGCAACAGTGGTGGCGGCACTGGTTGCAACGGCGAAGAGGCCGGCAATGATGAAAGATGTGAAACGCATTTTGGATGGCTTTTGAATAGTTGAATATTAGAGGTAAGTAAAATAAGTATAAGGGCAGAAAACGAGACTGTAAGCGAGTGTAGGCCTCTTTGAAGTTTTCTATAAACGAGAGAAGAGAAGAAGTGTGGATGAAGGGAAGAAGACCAGACTGCCACACGATGGAGGGCAAGGGGTTGGATATTATAATGTCCCAGATATTAGATGCTGGCGATTCACGAAAAGAAAATAGGCAGCTCCAAGCAAGTAATCAAAAAGATGCTTGGTTCTGGGACCAGGCAGAGCCAGCCATATCGGCATTAACGAGCCATGTATCTCTTTCCTTCTTGTCTTGGACAAGACTAATTACTCGCATCGTACAACATCGACATCGATTTACAAAGTCTCACCAGTGCAATCCTCCCTTCTCTTGCGTTTTTGGGGTTTCTGTTTGTTCTTATCGCTACGTTATACTCATCATCTTGTGTTCCGGGTAATTTACTTCCACTATTTGTACGTACTTGAAGCTGAAGAGCGATGACGCGAGGAAATTTCAAGATCATCGTCACACGCGCAGTCTTCGGAGCCAAGGGTGGCGTTATTAGACCCTAGGAACAGGGGTTTGCTCAGGGGCTTTGCCGGCTCCCATTCTCTCTTTTTCGTTCTCCCGCATCCGAGCTTTCTGGTTGGCTCCTAGCCCCTTTGGGGGTCAACGGGGTGCTGGGAAATAAAATTACGAGACCTTGGTTTACCTCATCCCTGCCTTGGCCATCATTGGCTCCTCCTGTTTCCTAGCACAAATCTTTAGATCTGCTACGAGGATACGGTGCTTACATGTATTTTTCACTTTCATCAGTCAGGGAAGTCCTGCTCTACGTAAGATTCTTGATGACAGGTAAGACGGAGTTGGTCATGGGAATAGGATCAGTCAAGAAGCAGTTCAATTGCTGCAATGGTGGCTAGGGGAACCAAGTCTTAGGAGATTTCTATCTCCTTGATGTGCAGTTGTCTTTCTTCTTTCTTTTTTCCTATTTTATGTAGCTTAAACTAATATGTCTCTTCAAAGGGGCGAATTGTCTTAGTCCCTCGTATTTGCTCAAGCCGCCATCCCAATCTTCAGTCTGGTGTCCGCTGTCAGTCAGCACAAACATGTGAGAAGACCACCGTTAGATGTCTCCACAGCTGGTAAGCGAATTTCTTGTTGGTCTTTTCTATTTGTCTTTGGTTCACCGTCCAGACACTTTTCTGCCCCGGACATGACGTACCTTTACATATGTTTGAACAGGCGAGACGGGTCTTGTCATCTTGTTCAGCACGGCACCGGGAGACTGCATCATGTGGCGACACGGGAATACGAGCCGTTTCAACTTTCTGTCCAGCCCAATGGATAGGGCACACAAACCACCCTGTACTCCGTCCTACCACTCGTGTCGGAATGTTTGCTCAGAAAGATGGTGGGCTGTCGTAAGCCCACGCTGTCAATACGGAGTACAGAACCCTCCCATTAGAGATGCGGATCCGGTGATAGTGAGGTAGAGCATTCCTATCGAAATCTTGCCTGTGCCGGTCGGGGCCACAGCGGTGCAACCGCCGCTGACTTCGAAACGACCGTTGAAGACTGCATGCATTCCTAGGTCGGTCTAAGTGCGACCATACGAAGGTTAACGCTGCCACCACACACAGCAAGAAAGCCGTCATCGACCTCCTCTGAATTCCGCATGAAACTGCCACAGCATAGCTGATGCGTTACAGGTAGGATTTATTGGACGATGAAAGCGCAACTAGACTTTTTTCAGAAAATGTTGGCAAGGTCATTCACATTCACGATCACGGTACTGATAGTAAGGACGAAATCAGTAGGAGACCAACTTTCTTCTCTATTAGGATCTATAGTCGAATCTCGTCTTTTTTGTATCAATCATCTTCCGGTTTTTTCCACAGGCCATGTACCCCTGTGAGTCACTATAGTTTTACCGATGGTGATGTTTCGTAAGTCCTGATCGTCATAATTCATAATCTCAGCCCTAGTCCATACTTGTTGTGCAAGGCGGGGGAGTAATGACAAGGGCCAGTTTGTAAGCACCACTCTTGCAGACGACTTACGAAGCCGCCTCGATCTTCTTCAGGATCTCGGGGAACTCCTTCCAGTCGTACATGACGGCGACGGCCTTGCATTCCTCGGTTAAGAGCTTGGCCATCTGCTCCATCTTCTCCTTGCCGTCCTCGATGCCGTAGACACCGACGTAGGCAATGAGAGGAATGCCGGCACGCATGGCGGCAGTAGCTCCGCTCTTGCTGTCCTCGACGGTGACACACTCGGAGTTCTTCACGCCCAACTGCTGACAGGCATAGTTGTAGATGGCGGGATCGGGCTTGCTGGAGGGGGGGTTAAGGCTGGTAGCCGCGCTGTAGACATGCTCGTCGGGGAAGTAGTGGTCAATGCCGGTCTTCTTCAGAGAGGCGACGACACGGGGTTTGGCAGAGGTGCTGACGACGGACATGGGGTAGCCCTGCTGCTTGAGAGCCTCAAGCTGCTCGGGAACACCGGGGCAAGAGGTGCACTTCTCGCTGAGCTTGGTCGTGACGGCACCGAGCTCGCGGTCGACATACTGGTCCACCTCGGCGGGGGTCATGGTGAAGCCATGCTTCTTCTGCAGGCCGACGAGCATGCCACGGAAATTGTGGCCGACGAAGTCCTCAAGAAGCTGATCAACAGTGTAGCGCTCAGGCTTGCCCCATTTCTCCAGAACCTCGTTGGTCAGGTCGGTGCAAGCCTCGAAGGCCAGGCGCTCCGACAGACAGAGGGTGTTGTCGCAGTCGAGAAGGATGTACTTGACCTATTTATACGTAACAGCCAGTAAGCAAAGGGCAAAGGGCAAAGGTGGCAGGGCGGTGGCGGGCCAGCAGCCGGTGGCTCTAGTGCGTGCTGTGGGTATGGACTTAGACCAACTTACACGAGGCATGGTGGAGAGAGAGTAGCAGATCCTCAGCTGTGGGAGCTAGCGGTGTGTGGTTTGCTTGTTGACAATAGATGAAACTGGGGAGCGTGAGCAGGAGATAGTGTCTCGTCTCGGTAAGAAAGACGAGGGAGAGAAGGAGGGATTTGTTCAAGAATTAAGGAGCTCTGGAGGAGATCAATGGTCGGTTAACGTTAGGAGAGAAGCGACTCTGAGGGAAGAGAAGTGGTGGGATAATGGTGGGTGTGTTGACGATGTAAGATGGTGGAGCAAAAGAGGGAACTACCCCTCGTTGGGTTGGGTTGCTGTTGCGGGGCAGTGGTGACGGACGCGGGGGACAGTTTCAAAAATCAGCCAATCAGAAGCTCAATTCAGGCCCCATGGGAGTGAACACTTCCTTTATCTAGATATAGCTTACTACTTCTATAATACTCAACACAGGAATGATTTATTTCACTAAGCCTTTGTTTCCATCAAACAAGTAATTGGAACATTTTGGCACTGCTGCACTGCAAGTCAGATTTGGAGTTCGATTTTGAGGAGCTCCATCTTGAATCGGCTTCCGATAACCTCAGCAGACCGCGCCGAACGTCTCTTACAGTTTTTCAAGCACATTCATTTCGCCACGCTCAGGAAGCAGCCATGACCTGGATTTCCAAGAGTACGACCACTCTGGGCCTGGTCCTTCTCTCTCACGCGTATGTGCTGCAACCTCTGTCTGCTCAGAGAGAGTGCTAATCATGTTACTCGCTTAGCTGCTATTCTGCCTACGAACATTCTGCTCTCCAGTCCCATCGCGCCGCGTCTCTATCATCCCTAGCCTCCTCACCAGTTGGCCCCAGTTCGTCGCTTCCAATAGACATCACGATCGAAACCATCATAGCAACCTTTGTTGTCTGCTTGGGTCTCGTGACGGGAACATCCAACTTGAGACCCATTCAATGGCGGGTCTGGGCTGGTCAAATTGAGAGACAAGGAGAGGCCGGATTCTTGAACAGCAGTGGAGAGGTTGAGAAAGACTACGTGGGAAACCCATTCCGATTACTGGAGAGTCGACCTGGTTTCATCGACATCCGGAAGCAAAGAACAGATTTCGCAGCATGGGTGAAGGAGAAATAGGTGGCAATCCCAGATTTCAAGGTCTACAGACCAGCAAGGTTTTCGAGCTGAATGTCATTGCCGCGATAGCCAAAGATTCCGAAATATAGTACATTTCTACTCTTGTACTGATATTCACTCTTGTAGAGATGGTGTACTCACGAGTAAGTCAGATCTAGTCGATAAAGCAATAATGAAATTGCCCATTCCGTGGTCCATCCCCTCGAACCATCGGGATTGTAAGATCATATCCGTGGTAATGCACTTACCTAGTATCACGCCAGAGGTTTAGCCACCTGTGTCGACCGATGGAAGGTCAGACCTATCGTCCTAAGCGCCTGCAAGTGCTCTTAAACTTACCAAAGCAGGCGCGATGCTCTGTCAAGAATCTGAGATGGATGCACTTGCCTCAGTGATGGCCTTGTGGCCCCAACGCATCTATCCTGTGGGCTTAGTCTCGGTTTTAGTCGACATATTACTAAGGCGTTTGTGGTGAAGACTCCCTAAAGGTATGTAGAAGACATCTGCCTCAAGTTTGAAAGTCACGCGTTCCTTTTCTCATGTCCTGTGCAGCTTCAAGCCCAGCACTCATCCGCTTTGAAAAGCAGTAGCCATGGCATCCAGGCGTCCAAGAGCGCAGACCCCGTACAGACCACCCTCGAGTATTTCTTCCTCTGTCCCCGCACTACACAAGACAACTCCAGTGCCAAGTCCCTCATATACTAGAGAAGCCCATGCTCTTCACTCGACCGTGCCCAGCCTGGATCGAGGTCTACCACCTTTAGGTCCCCGTGGCGTTCGTCCAATACCGTCGGATGCTTTCCCCTCCAGCTCTGTAGCCGAAGCATATCGTTCTTCGCCTCCTGTTCTTAACCGAGTTGACCGTCAGAGAGTATCGCTACGGCTACCCTCTTCTCTACGCCCATCAACTGCAAGCATCGCTGCATATTCGCCTCAGCCTCCGAACATAAATGACGGTAATCCTCATGATTCACTTACACCCGAAGATGCCGATGCCTTGAATGAGATCATCATGGCAATCGAGATGAAAGACAATGGTCGCCAGGGCTCCACGATTGGATGTGCTTACTATGTGGCTCTGGAAGAGAAGCTATATCTGTTAGACGAGGTCCGAATGGCCGCTATCGACCTGGTTGAGACCTTGCTACTCCACACCCAGCCAACTACCATTTTAGTTTCTTCCAGGGCTTCAGAAGCTCTTGTGAACTGCCTTCGTAGTGATTCACATGATGCAAATGGCAATCGAGGTATGTAGCATGTCCTTTTTCTAATTGCTGCGGTGGTGGTGTTTATATCAACTGGCAGAGACTCCAGGCGCTTACATCCTTCGAACTTTGAACTCTGTCGATTTTCGGTATGAGGGTGGCAAGAATAAGCTGCTCGCCCTCAACCTTGGAATGAATAACCAGCAAGCTATGTTATACACCGCGGCTGATGTGGATAACATGCTTGAGGGAGGCGAGTATACCGGGCAGGAAGGATCAATGTTGAACCAACTCATGCGACTAGGGACTTCTATCAATCTTGATAGTAGACTCACTGTGAGTGTTGACTTGCCCTGCCTTTGCTAGACTTCGCACTTATAAGTTCTATAGATTGGTTGCGCAGGTGCCGTCCTAGGTGATATTCAGCGCCGACGAACTGCACAATATCTGCCGAACGATCCAGACGCCCTTGTCGCTTTCTGTGTTCAACATGTAGAAACGTTCTCTTTATTCAACTCATTGTTCGTCAACGCCGATACGCTTGCTTCTCTACAAATTCTTCGATCCGAGCATCATCCAAATAGCCACCGGCAAGGTCCGACTGGTCTCTCTACGGGCGATAAGGAGAGTCTCTCGGTTTACGGCCTATTTTGTCATCTTGCTGTGACACCTCAGGGTAAAATCAAGCTTCGCCGAATGTTCTTACAGCCTAGCATTGATTTTGATCTAATTCGTGAGAGGCAACGGACCCTTCAGTATTTCATCCGACCTGGGAATGCTGAAATTCTCGAGGGCCTTACAAAAGACCTCAGAACGATCAAAGACATGAAGTATATGATGATACTTCTACGCAAGGGAGTTGATAATCCTGGTCGGAAATTTTCTATTACGAATAGTGTATGGGCAGTTCTTCAAAGGTTCGCTGCTTATAGCCTCCAAGTGAGAGAGTCATTGCGAACGATGCTCGAGGCGGAGAAGGTCGGGATAGTTAGAAAGGTGAGAGATTCTTTCGGTATACCAGTCTGAATGCTAACCTGTGATGAAAATTGCAGGTTGTTCAAATTATCGATGTACTCCAAATTCGACAAGTCGGCGAATTGATAACCGAAACAATTGACTTCGAGCAGTCCGGAGAACGAGGCAGAACCGCTGTGAAACAAGGCGTGGACGCTGAATTAGACGAACGCAAGAGAAATTATGATGGCATGGAACATTTCCTTGCTAATGTCATCACTAGTTTGCGACATGACATTCCCGAATGGGCTGGAAAATATGTACAAAACTGCATTTTCTTTCCCCAGCTGGGATTCTTGACCGTTGTCTCCACAAATCCCGAGACTGGGAAGGGAAATTATGAGGGTGAAGGGCTGCATGATGTATGGGAACGTATGTTCATTGCAGACGGCAGCGTTTATTACAAGAATCGACGCATGAAGGAGTTAGATGCCGAATTCGGAGATGCTTATTGCATGATCCTAGGTAGGTACTACACCTTGACTGAGTTCAGCCTGCGGGCTACTAATGTTAATTAGATCGAGAGATCGAAATCATCTACAAACTTGCTGTTTTGGTCCTCCAACGGGAAGATGCACTCATCGCAGCGTCGGACGTGCTTGGTGAACTTGACAGCCTACTTGCTATGGCAATTGGCTGTGCTCAGTACAAGTGGACCGCGCCCAAAATGTCCGATGCCAACATTCTATACATCGAGGGCGGCCGTCATCCACTCCAAGAACTGGTCGTATCATCTTTCATCTCGAATGACTGCTTCGTTGCTGGAGGCGAGGAATGTGAGGAGGCCCGTGATAGATCTACTTCCTCTCGTAGCAGCTCCCGCAAAGCTCCCAGCACAATCGTCCTCACGGGTCCCAACCATTCCGGGAAGAGTGTGTATCTAAAACAAGTCGCCATTATCGTGTATCTGTCTCATATTGGCTGCTTCGTACCAGCGGAGCACGCAGAGATAGGACTAACAGATCGTATTCTCACGCGGGTTGCCACACGAGAGAGCGTGGCCAGGAATGAAAGCGCATTTGCTATCGATCTTCGACAAGTGGCATTTGCGATAAACTTTGTAACTCCTCGAAGCTTAATATTGATCGATGAGTTCGGGAAAGGGACGAATAGCCAGGACGGTGCAGGTCTTATGGCGGCGACAATTGAGCACTTCACCGGACTCGGCTCTAAACGGCCCAAACTCTTGATCGCCACACATTTTCACGAAATTCTCGACGACAGCTTCCTCTCAGAAAGTGAAGATCTAGCTTTTGCTCATATGGAAATCCACGTGGATTGCGACGCTCCAGTTGTGGAAGATCAAGTTGCTTATCTTTACCAATTTAAACCCGGACGAAGCATTTCGAGTTTCGGCAGTCGCTGCGCAGCGATGAATGGTATTGACCCGGCAGTCGTAGAGAGAGCCGAAGCCATGATACTCCACATGGCAAGACATGAAGATCTTGAAGTCGTTTGCTCCAAGTTATCAGATGCAGAGACCCGCAAACTTAAACAGGCTGAGGAAGTAGCCCGAGCCTTTCTCCAGGAAGATTTTGTACTACCACCACTTACAACGCCCAGATCGGAGGTTGCTACCTGGTACCGAGACAAACTACTCAAAGCACTCTACACAAGCGATGCGCCTGAGAAGGATATGCTCGCTTTCACTGACATACCCCAGTAGCTCAGGGAGGTGACAATATTGACGAGGTTGAAGGTGTGCGGTCTATCGGGTGTTTACAGACAGAGCATTTCAGTATACTGCGACTCGTATGTAATTCGCTCCATCTCCCATTCACCAGATAGCTTGAGATTCGAGCCTTGGGTGATTTATTGATGAAACGAGCTCGCGTCTATGAAATAAGGGGTATATTGCCAAGAGCTTCGAGCAGCAGATGCGGCCAAATCACCAGTTTCGCTAATTTTATCTGGACTTCACCGTCCATTATTCCTAATTCTTCAAGATATAGATCTCCCAAATTAATTCATGTTTCCCATTTGTCAATGTTGCAGGTATTTCAGACCAGCTTCTTGTAGCCGAAACATTGATATACACAATGAGGAACCGGATTGAAATTATTGGCATAACCGCATCAGCTACGAATCGTGAAAAGATCTCGGCTCAGCTAAGCAATCAGCTAGTAGAGAGTCTTAGAACCCCATAGCCAGCGCAACACCCATGGCGACAACAACGCCGAACATGGATACTGGTACAAAACCAGCAGCGTTGTCGTTATCGCTGCCAGCAGGAGAGTCGGAATTGGTCGAGCTGCCGCTGGTGCCGGTCTGATGGGGGAGAGCTGGGGTGCTTGCGGCAATAAGAGCCGTGGTCGGGGTGCTGCCGCTGGTGTCGGTCAACAAAGCGGTGGGGGCGGCCGAAGCCGGTACGGTCAGGACATCACCGCTGGACACGGGTGCAGGAGTAGTCACGGTTGTCGGCGCTGGGGCAGTGACAGGAGCGCCAACGTTGACAATCGTAGTCCCTTTGGGCTCCTGACTGCTGCTGATACTGCTGCTACCGCTCTTGCCGGATCCCGAGTTGCTGCCGCTGATGCCACCAATATTCTCAGCGGTCGCAACAACGGAAGCTGGAATCTTGCAGCTCGACTGGAGAGGCTGGATCAGAACTAAAGCATTGACACTGGCAGGGCACTCCTGGTTCATGCAGATAACGATATCGGAGAGGATGCTGCTCGCCTGCTTGCAGATGCAGGAAGAGAAATCAGAGAAACAACCCGAGTTGCGCGCACATGTCTGGATGCATGGTGCGAAGGTTATGTCGCGGCTGCCGGCCTCCGGGGCGGCGAGAGCGGGTTGGAGCAGTGAACCCAAGATGGTTGCCACTACGAGGATAGTGGATGATTTGGAGGGCATGTTGGAAAATATGTTCGTGATGGTGGATATGGCTATTTCGGGAAAAAAGACAAAAAAAAAAAAAAAAAAAAGCTGCGGAAATAATGTTGTTTACGAATTGGTTGCTTCTATTTGTCCGCCTCGGGCTTTCTGAGAGGAAACTTCGTACTTATGAAAAAGAGTGACTGATATTCAAGATGTAATGGAATGGAATAGAAGGCTGACTAGCAGACTTGTGTTGCCTTCAAAGATATGAGTTTCAAGGTACTAAGGAATGTGTGAGAAAACAGGAGATCCTGAGGAAGACGAGAAGAAAAGTCAGGGCATATTTAGAGGACTGTTACTATAAGAAAGGCCCAACACGGAACCCCAGCTCAGGGACCTGCAGCGACGATCTCATGACACCAATGGCAAAGATTACCAAGAAGATCGTGCATCTTTTGAAACATGACGGAAGGGAACCAAAAAGCCATCTTCTAATCTCAGCTGCACGACGATCTTTATGGGCGATCCCTTATTTTTTGGGCTGGAAACTCCACTCGACTTCGACGTCACGAGCTGCCATTTGTGGTGCAAGGGTCCCGCAGGTTTGATTGCGCTCCTCCCAAGTCCTCTTGGCGGTGGTGCAGGATATTGTGAGTAGCGAATGATCATAACGTGTTTGTTTGCTATGCAAGGGATTGACCTGTTTGAGTCTTCTTGATGATTTTATTCGAAAGTTCCTTGACGTAATGAAACGTAGTAAAAAATCACGGCGTGGGCGAGAGGAACATGTGTAGATATTCTTCGGATAGATCCTTTAGCTCGTTATATATTAGCTTGGGTCCATCGGCGCCTTTCACGAAGCCGCATCGCTCGTAGACAGAAATGGCGGCGTTGTTGGTGGCGTACACAACAACACTGAGCGCGAGCGACCGTTTTGCTGCAGCAGCTAGCTTAGCGGCCTCGTCTGACGCGGCCGTTATAAGGGCTTTAGCTAGCCCGCAACCCCGAGCTTCTGGGACAGTATAGACGGCAGCCATTTGAAAGCACATAGGCTTGGTCAAGTCTTCCCCGTCCGCTCGCCCCCCATCGGCGACCGTTTGGTAGGGGTTGCTTGCGGGATGTGCATCAACCAATGGCCCTATTAGTGCTGTCGAGGCTACAACGCTGCCGTCACTAGAGCGCACGGCGACGTAGATTCGCGCAGCCGGGGTTTTAAGTCGGGCGAGCCAGGCCTCGTCGTCGAAGGCGAGTTCTCGCGCGTGTGTCGAGCCGAAGGCTATACGGCAGACCACAGGTGTTTCAGTCAGTACATCATTTTTGTTTAATCATTATGACCCAAATGAGGTGTATAAAGTATCAAACCGGAACAATGTTATTACCATCGGGATCTTGCTGAAGCGCTTTTAAGCGAAAAGGCTTGTACTGCTCGAGGTAGAAGCGACAGCCTTCGTCGTTGGGCGATACGACGCTGATTTGGAATTGCGACGTGTTTTCCATGGCCGTTATGATGGTTTGCTATCGAATCGGGTTGGTTACACACTTGGCATTGAGATTTGCAGCTCAATGACAGAACATCGATCGGCTATTTGTACTTCTAACAACAACTTATCCGTGACTCATTGAACTGGGTGAGTGAGCCATCAATCTCCGTCTTCGGATAGATACTTAGCTTCGAGCCTGTCATCGAGACAAACATATTGACAAGTTTTGGTACTCATGATAGAAGGATTGACAGAAGGGTCAGGAAAGTAAGGTAGGTTTCTTTATGTGTGTAGCCGCGTGGCCAGCGCTTGTACGGTCATATGCGTGTGACAGCTCCAACTGAGACCCTTGCAGTGGACTGACCTGGTCAGCTGCAAGGCCCCCAAAAACGCCATCATCGATCACTTCTTATAAATAGCATGAGGCAGCCTCAACGCCCTTTCATCCCGTACTCCTTGTTGTCCAGTGAAATGCTCTACCCTGTAGTACAAGACTTCAAATGAATTGTCTCCGCCATGACCGCTCCTCCTCCCCCCAAGGCTGCTCCTCTCACCGATGAGACTTTAGCGCTTTTCGAAGACTTCGATTTGAAGGAGGTGTTTGATAAGGCTAAGCCTCATGCGGAGAGCTTCACTAGCCTGAATTTCGTCGTCGAATTTGGTCCTGAACGCGCCCGCATTGCCTTTGATCTTGATGAAGCGCATTTTAGGAATCTGATCTCGAGTAAACAAAATGAACAGGATTACCCCATTCGGTGGATGTATGTCACTCGCAAGCTTACTCGAAAATAACATGCTAACAGTGATTGTTTGAAGTAATATTTGGAACCCAAATGACCATACTCAGGTGCCATGTTTGGAAGTTATTGGGAAGCACTATAACTTCTCTGAGAGGTTGATCGGACTCATGGCACTGCCGGCCAAGCCCCGTGTCCATGTTACACGCCGAGGCAGGGAAAGATACGGTTTGTCTGCCGCCAGACCACGCCAAGGCCCTGCAGACGTCGAAGCTGGAATTCGGAGCAATGGGAGTGGGCCTGTTGATTCCGAGAAGATCACCACTGAGGACGGTGACGATGATAATATAGAATTATACCGCCAGGTTAAAGACACGGTAAATTACTTCTCCACCGACCAGACGCCCAAAGGTAAGTCGGGTCCTCCACTGTCAACATCTTCGACTGAGGCTAACTTGTAAGGAAAGCTCTCTGTATTGGAGCTCACTGGCTACACAAACGCCCCAAGAGAGAGCACGAAGATCCAACTAAGAGCTGTATGCCGCCGAAACATTGGCAGTGGCTGACTTTGTGTAATGACCGTAAGTCGAACTTCAGCTTTTGCCGTGTTGCGCATGGATCTAACTCTTCAGATACGGTACTATCGATACACGAGAAAGCCTCTTTAGAGTCGGTACCGGAGAAGGAAGATAAAGAACGATGGCATGAGGAAGAGCTGCGCAACATTAGGGCTAACACACTGGACGTTCTGCTGCAACTTTCAAAGCAGGGATTTGATCTGTACAGGAAAAAGCCTCTATCGCTCAACTCGGTAAGAAGACCGCTAAGCAAATGGCACGAGATACCCACCGGTGAACGACAACCATTTGACCGGCACGAAACGGGAATGTCATTTGCTACTCGAGGCGAGCCGGTGAGTCTCGCGGATGAGGGCACAAGTAATCTCTTCTACTATCTTTTCGAAGACTACGTCGCAGCCGGGCCTTTGAAGATTGCCGAGAGGAAACTGGAGCAAATGGTAAGCCGCTACGACCAAAACCGACCATCGCAACGTGGTGCATGATGCTGACACGATTGTCCAGACGGTCAAAGTACTGGAGAGCGGAGTAAGTTTCGGTATTGTCACGACGATATGTGCTAGAGCACTAAAAAAACGTAGCGCCCCAAGATCAGAAACAAAAGCGGCGATATTATTCCCACTTTGCACTATCTGAGCAAGGATCTCCGGGAAATGAAGCACTTATTCGAAAATTACAAGAATCTTATCAGCAAGTTGACGGCTCCAGGAATCGCCGAGGGGTCGAACGGATCGGAGAACAACAATCGTAAAGTTTTGCTGACTGGCTCTGCCCTGAGCCGGTTTGAGAGGCTTGGTGACCGGTTGCAATTTCTGATGCTCAACTCAATCGAGGGATACCTCGAGGAGATCAGCGCGCTCTCAAGCACAGTAAGAGTCTCGCCCCTGAGTGGCCTGTACTTGAAATTGAACAGGAATGTGTAGTATTTCAACCTCACGCAACAAAAGGACTCCGAGGCGACAGCGCGACTTACGAGAAGTGCGACCCTTCTAGCCAAACTAAGTGTCTTCTTCCTACCGATCGGCTTCCTTACCAGCTACTTCTCAATCCAGATAGCGGACTTGTATGAGCACTGGACAGCCACTGATTATTGGTACCCATTCGCCGTGGTAGCAAGTGTTTCGTTCGTCAGCCTGTTCTTTTTCAGCAGGCTCCTCATGTTTGCCAGCGACACATTAGACGGTTGGGCAATTCAGATTTCTAACTTCTTTGCTCGGAGAGTTGGGATCGAAATTGATGACGAGGATTGAATGAGTAGCGAGGATTAATCTGCCTTTGTCTTTGGATGCCTTCCTAACTTGAGATATGGACATGATGAATGCCCTGACAAGTTACCAGTAATGATAGAGGATTCAATAGGCTTAGAGTGGGATGGGTGGTCGTTTGGCGTTTCCAGGGACTACTAAAGGTTTACGATAGTGCGGCATACATCAGCACGTACAAAATTCTGCCAATATCACAGATGTCCTACCACTGCTGCTAGATGACCCACGACAACATAAGGTTACGGAACACCGAAGTCAGACTCGTGAAAGGTCTCTCTTCGAGGCGTCAGTGAGCACGAACTACGGCAATGCAACGAAAAATGATGGCATCATACCATTTGTACCGCGCACCGCTCCTGTGCGCAGAGTTGCGGGACATCTGAGAGAAGACTGGAGTTGGCCTGGTGACAAGTTGATCGAACTATCGTGAGCTGCGATTGAAGGAGCTGTTATGCGACATGCACAATTCAAGTATAGCGCTTGTTGGCTCCAACAACGACCCATAAAGGTAGGTGGTCTCGTGACTAGAGATCTAGATTAGGTACCATGACCTTGATCTTCAAAGTTCACATGTCTAGGATTTGAGGAGATGGCATGCTGAACGCAGCTTGAATACATTAGATATATTTTGAAGAGAGGCAGAATCATACCAGGCACCTCCTATGACACACTGAATGTTCTCTGGCTCGAAATTCTTGCTATAATCTTCATACCAATTTTCAGCCAGCTGTCCGAATTTTTTAATCTTGTAAGAGCAGAGAAGTGCGATACGAGGATGACGTTTGATTTTTGCCAATTCTGGTTTGCTCAACCCTCAGGTTTGTATAGCTTATGAAGATAATGGTAAGTTTGCAAGTGATAAGCTATAATAAAACTCAGGGCGGTGTCGGGGACCCCTGAATTGAAATTTCCTGGCTTGTGATCGGCCGGGACTCTCCTTTCTTCTTTCTATGGCGCTGTAGCTACTAACGAATCACCATCGCTCATTCCTCCAAATGACGTTGCCTGTTGTTATATCTCTTATGTCACACGAGCTCAAAAACAGAGCCGTTGGTATGTAATAAATAAAGCAACGAGATACCATCTTGCTTGATATAAACGCGAGCTCCACCTTGTTATTTTTCTCTGAACTCGGAAGTCAATCAACGATATACCAGCCCACCCACCTACCTAAGTACTCGGTATCAATCTGCCACGCTCTGAGACAACACTTTGCGCCACGACCAACAGATTTCATCCTTGCCATGCCCTCTCACACGCCTAACGGCGTTACAAGCCCGCAACACTCCGTGCGCTTTATCCCTCTCTCCTACGAACCCACCGATAACGACGCCGAAGATTCCAATAAGTCTGCTCGAAAGCTTATTCAGGACCTAGAACCCGAATGGTCTGAAGAAGACATCGAATTCGTCCGCTTCACTGATGGCATCACCAATACCCTCCTGAAGGCCACCAATCAGAAACAGGGCCTCGTCGAGGAGCAAATCGACGCCAATGCCATATTGCTTCGAGCCTACGGTCACGGTACCGATGTCCTGATCGATCGCCAGCGAGAGACCCAGAACCATGAATTGCTGATGCAGTACGGCCTAGCCCCGAAGCTGCTGGCCCGCTTCAATAATGGCATGATGTACCGCTATATACAAGGCAAGGTTACGCAGCCCGCCGACTTGCGCACTCGGCCTGTCTACCTGGCTGTTGCCCGCCGGATAGCTGAGTGGCATGCTACTGTGCCCTGCATCAGCGAAGCCTCTGCAAACGGTCATGCGCCTACGAAAGTCGCCAACGGCGTGAATTGCGTAGCGCCGGGGAAGCCAGCACCAAATGTCTGGACAGTCATGCAAAAATGGATAAACGCATTGTCAACAACACCTGTTGATTCCAGCCAGCCAACCAAAGCTTGCCACTCTGCCGGGCTTGGGGACCCTCGTATGGAAATGGCCCAACTACAAAAAGAGCTCGACTACCTTGTTGATCTCTTGAGCCAACGGCCTGGACTAGGAAAGAATGGGGTAAGTTGATAGTCAACCAGCCGATCTATATACAATCTTTACGGCAGAGTCTTACTAATTGTGCTCATTTTTCTCGAGCAGCTTGTCTTCGCACACTGCGATCTTCTAAGTGGAAATGTCATCATTGAACCAAAAGGCCCTGGCACTAATGGGCATAACGAGAATGGACATAATGGATGCCTTGAGAGTGATAGTGAGAAAGAAGAACAACTCACGGTGAATTTCATCGACTACGAATATGCAACGCCGTCACCAGCGGCGTTCGATTTGGCAAACCACTTCTCGGAGTGGGGAGGCTTTGATTGTGACTACAATATGATGCCCACTCAAGCTCAGCGCCGTGAGTTCATCAAGGAGTACATATACACATATTATAGCATCACCACCGAACTTGGAGGCGGCAGCAATACCAAACTCGACGAGAAGGCTCGAAAGGCTGAAGAACAAAAGCTTTTCGACGAGATCGACTTGTTTAGGGGCTTACCCGGCTTCTACTGGGGTATCTGGGCTCTGATACAAGCTAGAATCTCCCAGATTGACTTCAACTATACCGACTACGCCAAAATACGACTTGACGAGTACTGGGCCTGGAAGCAGAGCCGGTCTGATGGGGAAAAAATTTCACTCAGGGAGAAGAGATGGGCACAGACAGAGTAAACAATCAAGATATCACATGCGGCTGCCTATTATATATTTAGATCTTTGTTTGAAATTCGGCATCGCTATGCCGTGTTAGACGGCGTCATTTCAGGAGCGGGCGCATCGAAACCCTAGATCAGATCCAGACCGCCGCTGCGACGGCAGCCATGAAAGAGTAGAGTAAAGGCGATGGTCCTGATACACTCGGCTATGATTCCACAGGAATCTCAATTCAAAGAAGGGCGTCTTACATCATAATAATACAAACAGGACAGAACTTCCGGGGAGGTCAACCTGGTATCAGTACTGGTGATAGAAGGGAACACAGACGCCATCTATCATATCCATCTTCTGAAGACCGGGATGCTCGGTCGATGCAGAATGTATACTATAGTACATTGTAAAGTACCGTTTCCATACGCCTATTGCGAAGGACTCAAGCGGTGCGAGAAACAAATAGCCTACTCTCACTAACCTCGCAACCTCTTATTCCAGTGTTCAGCATTGCCATATTACTAACCGCTTTGACCACCCTCTGCAACACCCCCCCCTTTGCAACACTAACACAAATCAACACCATCCACTTCATAGTATCACAACAGTTCAACCA
>MU388940.1:77008-114576 GCA_022578795.1 Xylariaceae sp. FL0255 | reverse complement strand
AAGTGTTTAGGGGGAAGGGTCAATGGTAAACTTAGGTATGCATGGAGGGGCAAGCGCACCCCGCACTAGTGGAAAGTGGCCCCTTCTCCAGATTCAACGCCGCCACTAAATTTCCTTCCCTTCCAACACCCACCTATTTCCCCTTCACCTCAACATTCACGATCTGCCCTTCATCGAACGAAAGCCCTAGACCTTAATTCTCGCACGAGGCATCATCATGTCTGCAGACAGTGCTCCGTTCTGGCACCCCGCCACCTACCAAGTCAGCATCGTGGCAACCTGCGCGCGTTGCGGCAACGACCATGTGCCCGCTAGCAAAGAAGCGACCATCGAGGTCATCTGCCCCAGTCCGAAGAAGCTTTAGGAAAACATTCTCGACGAGGCTACCTGGTTTGTCAAACATCTCTTCTTGTAATATTTCCTTCCTTATACTAATCTCTTGCTTGTCTCTCATTAGGGTTCAAGCTTGGGACATCCGAGACGCCTTTGCTGCGATGAAACGCGAGCAGCCTGTCCACATCTCGACCGTCATGAAGGAAGTCGGCTTCCCTACCATCACGTTGAACGACATCGAGAGATGGGAGAACCCCGATGCCAATCCCCATGACGCCTCCGACCTATCCGCCGACAAGACCTTACAACAGCTCGAGCGATGGGCCATTCCGGCCATGACCATGTCCAACCCCGGCCGCCTGGGGAAGGTTCTGCGCGCTACCGAGGCGCAACAGAAAGCTTTCGCTGCTAGATGGCCCGAGTATCGCAAGATCGATCGAGAGAAGTACGGCTGGGTCTCAAAGATTCACATCAATCATGGACCCTCGGGCCGCATGGAATGGTGGACCAGAGCTTTGGACGAGGACACGCGAGGTGCGGATCAAGAACTCGTGCCAGCTCGTAAGTCAAGGATCACCGATGCTCTCGTACCTTTCCTGACGGCCTGGCGCGTTGGCAGTCGTTCTCACCGCATGAGTCGTGCGATTTGCCCAAATTGCCAGTGAAACACGAGACTAGAGGTGATTGTTAGACTTAGGGACAGATTATAGGCTGGACCATGCATACTCGCAATGGCAAGCATTTGAACGATGGGAACCCAGAGTCTCATTACAGCTATGTAGCTCGCCCTTGAAGCAAAAGTTCTATTCCTAAACCCGTTCCTCTAACGTGTTCGACTTGCATTCCCCATTTCTCAGTAGTATGATATGGTCTGTAGTCTACAACTCTTCCTCTTCTTCTTTTTCTTCTAGAAAGTTACTCATATCCGTGTTCGTACATAAATATATAAAATCGTCTTCATGGGTGGGACAGTCCTTCAGAGCAATACCTCGGCCATCCTTGCTATAGGAAAGCAGAGCTCGTTCCGGGTCTTGACGTTGCAGCTCCAATATCGCCTCCATAACAGAACCACGTGGGCACTTTCTCGCATTGACCCATTCTCCGTCTTGTCGGAGGAGAATTGTCATTGTGAGATTATCCCCAATCAGCTTCGGCTGACTGGAAGTGTCTACCTCGACGTCTTGAGGATTGGAGATGAATGTGGTAAGGGCCGAGCTTCTGTTCGGGGGTGTCTTATTCCCGCGAAGCTTCTTGGTTTTGGGTTTTCTTTTCTGTTGTCTCGTCATCTTCTTTCAGAGGGTCCTCGCCCGAGAGCACCACGAGGTTCTGCATAATGGCAAGGTAAAGCACCTTCATGCTTCTTGGGAAATCCGTCTGATTCGCATCGATCCGGAACGCACTAGAAACGATGGTTTGATAACCCGACGCCAAACGGAGAGCTAGAGCCCGAGGATAGCGTTTCCGACAGCCTTGGTGACAGCCGTAGGGCAGATGCAGAACTCGGAGGCCGATACGCGAACCGTCACATCACCGAGGAGGAGTGGAAGAAAATGTGCAAGATGTTCCATTGCCCAGAGTCTACCACAAACCTCAAGCCTCCCGGGTTCGATATTGAGATCGCCGCGTACCAGCTGCATGCGATTTGGTAGATGCTAACACAGCAACCCCTACGCAACATACAAGGTGGCTGTCTAGGAGATGCCATGGGTCTTAGCAAAACTATAAAAGTCCTATCCACGTTCGCTACCTTCGCTATGATCAAGGCCAACCATTCGGAAGTCATCAGCTTTTGGAAGAATAGAGTAGTCATAGGAGGCCGTCAGCATTTGCCAAAGCAGACGGAAGACACTCTCAGGTATCCTAGCCAACGAAGGTCGCCATACCCCACCGAATCCACTTGCGTCAAGTCCGGCGACCCTTACCAAATTGCAAAAAACATGCCTTCGTTACCAATAGTCTGCGTTATGCCCCCTATAGCCATGCGATTTGGGCGGCCGAGTTCTTCAAAGTCCTTGATACGACGCATACGATAGCAAAACACCTCCAACTCTCTGTATGGCATAATGATTATGCCAAAGACCAAAGATTATATCATGGGCAGCATGGTGGGCAGTCGACGGCAGGGGCTGCTGTTCGCCGACTCGATGCTGATGGGGGAACTCAGCTTCTCGTCGCTGGTCGGCACATGGTCGTTGTCACAGCGTGCACAAGTGGTGACGATGTTGACTTTGTAGGTCGGCGGGTTCCAGAACGGAACAGAGTCGTCTAGCATGCTACCGATCCTGTCGGTTCTTGATGAGGATGCAGCTTCGGGATCTGGTTTTTCCTTTTCTTCTTCTTTTTTTTTTTGTGAATCGATTGAGAGCAGATGGTAGATGGTCGACAGGATTGGGATGATGGGAGTAAAAAGCGTAGGTACGGGTGTGGGGGTGGGTGTGTGGGAAAGAAGGAAAGTTAGGTGGGGTATCATTGCAGAAAATAATCGCGATTTGGTAATGCGGAAGGCGCGACGCGTTTTCCATGCCATGCGCAACATAACGAAAAACTCCATCTCCTTGAAAACTCGGTACAAGTTGAGAAATGATTCGTATATTTTCTATAAATTATCACATCCTTGCTGCTCATTCTTTAACAATGAAAAGGCATAAAATATTGCATAAATTCGGCGTTAACACGGTGCCACTCTCCTGATGGCTCAACCTTTGCGCCTTCTTTCAAAAGGCACTGACTATTAAGTACTTACTTAGGTCAACACACACGTACAGTTATCCTAGATATCCCCGAGTCACCGGTAGCTCAATGTCTATGGTATCAGAACAACAACCGTCAATTGGCCTTCCTAACACGATTATCATCAATATGGGCACGAACCATGTGACCTTGCTTTTGTTGAGGCCTGCGATCACGACGTGACCATAGATAATACGCCCGGCCCCGCGCGGCCTGCTTCTACCCTCCAATATGCCGCTTGACCAGTCTGTCCTTGATTAGTCCTATTCGATATAGCTCAGCCATTAGCGGCAAACCCGAGGTCATTCCATGTGCAGGAAATAGAGCATCTTTGTCCAATCGATCTCGAAGACAGCAGTTATTTTGCAGATGTGCGGTAGCCATGCACTCAACATCCACCTGTCAGCTTGTTAGGCTGACTAGGGAGAGTATAGAGTGAGTTGCTTCTATCCCCCCTTTCTTCCCTCGTACCGCGTGCTTCGATAGATTCTAATATCGAAACGAGTAGAACATCTTGCCCACGTCCGACCGACTACACCAGAGCCAACTAAAGCCGATGAGAAATCACTTCCTTCCATACCATCGCAAGCTGTATCTTGCCCGTCGTCGAGGACGATGAGGGATTGTAGCGATGGTTATCTCGTCCGGGAATAGGGTCAGGTCGGCGGGTCACTCTTGATCGCCACCTGGCTCTTCGGACACAGTCACACAGGTGCAACGGGGGTAGGCGCGAGCGCAGGTAGAGAAAGAGTAGCATTGTCCGCTGGGTCGAGTTTGCGTCGGGGATGAATGAAGACAATTTCCTGCTTCAGAATCGTGATATCTAGGCTTTTGAACAGATCGATGTCGTCATTATACTTGAGGAGCGTGTGGCCATCGACACCTTGCTTGCGTAGGGAGTTTTTGGGTAAAGGTCCAAAGGACCCAAATGCGACCGGGGAGACAGAGTTCTTCTATCACCCTCTCAACGTCCCAAGTGGAGATCGACCATCTCGCGGATTCCTGACCGCAAGACGCGCTTGGACATGATGATCGAAGGGGGAGGTCGATCTGGGAGAAGGTATGGTGCGGGATATCGTTCGGAGGCGAGGAAATATACCTGCTTTAGTCGTAGGTAAATAGTATATTACAAAAAGGAAACTAGTAATGGCAAGAACGGGGCGTATAATATATGTTTATTGTTAACTAAGCAGGGTGCTCAGAGGACAGCATTTGGAAGAATTACTACTTTAAAAAATGAGGCGTTGACATATTCCAGGGCAGCAAAAACCTATTACTTAGATTAGAAGGTGCGTTGCAAATTGTGAAGAAGCACGGAGTAGCCACCCCATGGAATGGCGAGTGGAGAAGCGATGCCAAGGATGGTACGGGCCGTGTTGATACTACCCCATTACTACAGGGACTATGCTCTACCTACTGTACCTAACCTGCAAGGGGCGGATTTCAAACCAACAAATATTGTGGCGTTTGCTCTAAGTAGAATCTTGAATAGCTGCGAGCATGATATATATATGATATCTGTTCTGTTAGTAGAAGATGAGCGGCTACAATGATCGAGGAATCTAGGTGCTTATATTATTCCCTGTATATTTAAGACAAAAGATAGCTGGTATATTCAAAAACCGGTACTGTTATCTTTTTTATACTAACTTGTTTATTCAAGGCTTTAAGCCTTATTTTCTTTTATTACTATATATAGTACTTTTTATAACTTTGAAAAAATAAAAGAGAGCAAAATCTCATTGGCGACTACGGCTTGAAGAGATTAACTATATGCTTCTTCGATTAAACACGCTGGAGCTGCAGAAACTAGAAATGGGGCCCTTTTCGAAAGAGATATATTAGAGAATACCGAACCGGGGAAACATGCGGGCTAAAATTGGTCTACTATACTGCTGGCGATACCGACGTCTGTGGGTTATACAAAAACATCGAAAAAAAACAGCGAAAATATAATAAGCTCAAAAACGACGTTTCTCGATAGGTAACAGAAACCTACCATACTGCCTCGATTGCAAAAGCGCAAAAAGATATATCAGATACCCATTAGGCGATCGAAAGCATGAAGGAGGATCATTAAGCTCGAATATGGGCTACCGTATAACCACAGATCTTCGCAAAATCGGCCCGGTGTTTCGAGATACAACAATAATACCGGTACCCCCGTACCCCCGTACCATCAGGAGCAGGAACCTGCAACGCTACAAATGAAGGGGTTTTACCAACAACTTAAAATAATTTGACATCATCGGGACCATTCCAGGTATATTGAACCGAAAAAGTAGGGGGGTATAACTCAGCACCCTAACAATATATTCATCGTATTTGAGATGCTTGTTCTGTCCTCGAGCCGTTATTTCCAGAGCTATTAAGTCTTATGTGCATAAAAATAGAATTCTAGATTGAATTAAAGAACTGACTATCTGAAATTGGGATTTAATGAGAGTTTATATATACAATACAATTTTAAGCAGGAGTGGTGATTATCTTTTATATTGACAGCTATCGACTGATTACTTAATTTATCTACTTTGACTGTTTGTGAAATATGCGCCTGTCTAGACAAAAATTGGAACTGTTTATAAATATGTTTCAAAGACCCAACTTGGACGAGCTTAGATATAAAATTCACCAGATCCCCTTTGACCCTCTTTAGCAAAGGTAGAAGAAGAATAAGAAACGTATGTATATTATAACGATCGGATTGCAAATTTGTCAAGCTTCTCTATTCAAAATATAGATTATATAATAGCTATTTACTACTTGTAAAATTACAATAAATTAGAAATACAGCCGAGAAAAGAATGATTAAAACTCCGCGAAAAGGTGTTAGAAACCAAAAAAAAAGTCGTGAGGAATAGAAACACCACTATCAAGCAGCAGCTATTCAACTGCATCACGGTGATTAAATACTACATATTGAAGTACACTTAGTCCAGTAGTATCAACAGCATTAATATCTGCATTCGCCTTCAGCAATGGCCCAATTACGGCCTCATGCCCTTCCCCTGCTGTAAACATCAACGCTGTTCGGCCGTCATTATCTCGCGACTTAGGATCAACGCCCTCACTAGCCAGCAGCAGGCTCACTATAGCAACGTGCCCGAGCCCTGTAGCTACAACCAGCGGCATCTGGCGTCTGACCATTAGTTACATTATTGAGATCAGCCCCTTTATCAAGAAGCAGTTGAACCACTTCGATATGGCCTGCACTTGAAGCTGAACTAAGCAGTGTCTATCCATGGTTATCTGCCACGGCCAGGTCGGCCCCTTGTTCGAGAAGTGGCTTGACTACCTTAACATGGCCCTTGCTTGAAGCAGTATAAAGAGCTGTCCGTCCTTTGGTGTCGCTTATATCTACGTCGGCACCTTTGTCCAGCAATATCTCGACAATCTTCTTATGGCCATTTAATGAAGCCGCTTGGAGGGCGTTGCCGAAGTATCCGCCTTGTATATTGACGTCAGCACCTTTGTTCAGCAATATTTCGACGATTTTCTCGTGGCCTTTTTCCGAAGCCGCGTAGAGGGCATTGCCGAAGTGTCCGCCTTGTATATTGACGTCGGCACCTTTGTCTAGCAGTATTTCGATGACTTTTCCGTGCCCTTTGTATGAAGCGGCCTGCAATGCGTTGCCGTACTGTCCGCTTTGTATATTAACCTCGGCGCCTTTATCGAGTAGTATCTCGACGACTTTCTCGTGCCCTCTGAATGAAGCGGCTTGGAGCGCGTTGCCGTAGTATCTGCCTTGTGTGTTGACGTCGGCGCCTTTGTCTAGCAGTATTTCGACCATCTTCTTGTGGCCTCCGAACGAAGCGGCTTGGAGCGCGTTGCCGTAGAATCCGCCTTGGGCCTTGATGTCGGCGCCCTTGTCCAGCAGTATCTCGACCATCTTCTCGTGGCCTCCGAACGAAGCGGCTTGGAGCGCGTTTCCGAAATGTCCGCTTTGTGTATTGACCTCGGCGCCTTTGTTGAGCAGTATATCGATGATTATCTCGTGGCCTCCGAACGAAGCGGCTTGGAGCGCGTTGCCGAAATATCCGCCTTGGGCGTTGATATCGGCACCCTTGTTCAGCAACATCTCGACGATTATCTCGTGGCCTCCTGACGAAGCGGCCTGGAGCGCATTGCCGTATTGTCCGCTTTGCATATTGACGTCGGCGCCCTTGTTCAACAGTATCTCGACGACCTTCTCGTGGCCTCCGTATGAAGCCGCTTGGAGGGCGTTTCCGAAGTGTCCGCTTTGTATATTAACGTCGGCACCTTTGTTCAACAGTATCTCGACGATCTTGTCGTGGCCTCCTGACGAAGCGGCCTGGAGCGCGTTGCCGTAATATCCGCCTTGGGCTTTGACGTCGGCGCCCTTATCTAGCAGTATTTGGACAATCTTCTCATGGCCTTCCTGCGAAGCGGCCTGAAGTGCGTTGCCGTAGTGTCCGCTCGGGGAATTGATATCGGCGCCTTTCTCTAGCAACATCTGCACGATCTTCCCGTGACCTCGCCATGAAGCGGCCGTGAGCGCGTTGCCGTATTGTCCGCCTTGGGCTTTGACGTCGGCACCTTTGTCAAGTAACATCTGCACGATCTTCTCATGACCTCGCCATGAAGCGGCCTGGAGCGCGTTGCCGTACTCTCCGCCTGGGGAATTGATATCGGCGCCTTTGTCGAGCAGCATCTGGACAACTTTCTCGTGGCCTTCCCGCGAGGCGACGTAGAATGTATCGTCATACCATCTTCCTTGGGCATTGACGTCGGCATTGCTATTAAGCAATATCTGGACAATCTCCTCATGGCCTTGCTGCAAAGCAGCTTTAAAAGCGTTGCCGTACCATCCACCTGGGGAATTGATATTGGCGCCTTGGTCAAGTAGCATCTGCACGATATTCCCGTGGCCTCTGTACGAAGCGGCCTGGAGCGCGTTGCCGTACTGTCCGCCTGGGGAATTGACGTCGGCACCTTTCTCTAGCAACATCTGCACGACCTTCCCGTGGCCTCGCCATGAAGCGGCCTGGAGCGCATTGCCGTATTTTTCGCCTGGGGTATTTATATCGGTGCTTTTATTAAGTAGCATTTGCACGATCCTCTCGTGGCCTCTTGATGAAGCAGCCGTGAGTGCGTTGCCGTTCTGTCCGCCTTGGGCATTGACGTCGGCGCCCTTATTAAGCAGTATCTGGACAATCTTCTCGTGGCCTTCCTGCGAAGCGGCCTGGAGTGCGCTACCGTACTCTCCGCCTAGGAGATCAACACCGGCGCCTTGGTCAAGTAGCATCTGCACGATTTTCCAGTGGCCTCGCCATGAAGCGGCCGTGAGTGCGTTATCGTACTGTCCGCCTTGGGCATTGACGTTGGCGCCTTTGTTTAGTAGCATCTGCACGACCTTCCCGTGGCGTCGCCATGAAGCGGCCTGGAGCGCGTTGCCGTACTCTCCGCCTGGGGAATTAACGTCGGCGCCCTTGTCAAGTAGTATCTGCACGATTCTCTCGTGGCCGCCCCACGAAGCGGCTGTCAGTGCGTTGCCGTACTGCCCGCCTTGTTTGCAGTCTTTGTCACGCCACATAGAGACGAAATTCTCATTGGATGTCCGCGAAGCATCGAGTGCGTTGCCGTACACTCTGCTTGGGGCATTTATGTCGGCGCCTTCGTCTAATAGCATATGGACAGCCTCGTAGAGACCAGCGAAGGACGCATAGTATAAAACTGGCGGGGTGCATAGATTTTGACTGCCGCGCCAGGGAATATCTATCGGGTACAGTTCATAACAAACCCCAAACTTTTCTCTGTGGTTAAAAAGGTCCGCTATCAAGTTTCTAACCGGCGAAGAACTGCTATCAACTGCCACAACATGGGCAGTCCAGTACCGAGCAGCATATGTAGCTAAGGGGTAGAGCTGTTGGATCTTTTGAACTGGGTGATGATGTTCCAGGCTCAGCAGATATATAAGACAAACGCTCGCAAGTGACATTCTAGCTCGCGAAGTTTCGAGGTCTTTAGCGATGTCTTTGGTTAACTGACTTGAAATAAGATACTCCTTTACCGAAAAGTGTGCTAGCCGTATCTCTTTTACCGTTAGTCCCTTGTCGTGCTTATCGCAGCTGCCCTGTGTCTCGGCAATGACTACCAAGCTAGAGCAGTAACTCGAGATCTCCTCAGGCACAGGTATCCTATCCTTGGGGTCGAAGTTTGTGGCGTTAGTATCGACTGTAATGCAGTCAACAGCTTCTTCTAAACTCAAGGGACGTTCGGAAAAGGTAAGAAATTGGAGAATCCGGATAGTTTTTTGCTTATGGTTAGTTGGGATGTTGGCTAAGATACGAGCATAAGTCTCATCCAAGGTCCTTGGGAGGCGGGCGAGCGCTTCTCGAACATCAGGAGGCCCTATGCAATTTTCGAGCACGTCAAGCTGACATGAGACCCATCGAAACCTAATACTATATCAGTAGTGTTACGAGAAACAAACAGAATAACAAACATACATTCCGTCCGCCTTTTCGGTTAGAGTAGTTTCTATGTCAGCTTGTATATCTGGCCTTGTACGCCACCTTTGACTGAGCATTCCTTTTTCCCGAACTCGCTTACGGACATACGCATTTATGTCTCCCTGTATTAGATTGCTTTGCAGAGGTATGATATTCTGATCCTCGGCCCAGCCTTTGATAGCAGCCTCTATGTCTTGCTCTGGCCTGCTTGTTATTAAGAGATGGACGTTCATTCTAGAGTCGTGAAGATGCGAGATCCATGACAGCAAAGTTTCGCCCGAATGCTCATTTCTTGTGGGACATTCATCGAGTGCGTCCAGCACGATCCAGGCTTCTCCAGCTTTCTGGGTCATCTCCTGGAAGGCCCGATGGAGCGATTCTGAACTTGGCTCTGTCTTTCCTTTGTTGTGGGCGGAGTAGAGTGAGTCTACTTGGCTGCGCACATTCTCACAGCTATCATACATTTGACTGATGAGTGAACGGAGCATCATGTCGGAGCTTTGCTTCTTGACATCGTTGAAGTCGAAATAGAAGTAAAGAAGGGTTTTAACGGTTTCGTCCAGGCTTAGGTCTTCAATAACTGTAGAAGAAAGCACTGTCTTGCCGCATCCTGGAATGCCATGGAGCCATAAAAACGAGTTCCTCTCCGATTTCCAGCGTGAATAAGCTTCGTGGTCGAGAAACCATCTCCCCGAACCTAGATGACGGCTTTTCAAAGCGTTGTTGAAATTGGTCGACGGATCGGGAGGAGAAAGCCATTTATTGATATGATCAAAGTGAGCTTCCGCTCTTAGGCTTTGTACTCCCGACTTCACTTCTTTGACATCTTCTTGTACTATAGTATGTCCAATTAATATATTTCGTAACGCTATATATATCTCGAATCCCGTAAAGAACTAACCTTCTTGTAATACCTCGACTAGTCTTCTCTCAGACTCGACCTTGTTCGGCGCAATCTTGCAAAGGAGATCCTTTGCGTACGCAGCTGCGGTCATCGCTGCGTAGCCCTGCCATTGCACATTCTTATGGGTATCTGAGTAGTCGCATATGCCACGGATAACGAGGCAAGGGAAATGGTTCATCAGCCCTGCGGCCTCCATCTCAAAGCACAATACGTCCTTGTCTGCTGATAGCTTATCACGGAGCAAGGCGTTCTTCATGAGCTGGTTGGCAGAAGCGATGAGGCCGTAGTGAATGGCAGGATTGTCCTCATCGTCTGATCGCTCGGGTCTGGGTATGAGATGTTCGGTGCCGCAAATCGAATGGCAGTCATCATCGTTGTTTCCTGCATGCGTCCAATGAGTTTGGTATAGTCTGTCGGTGGTAGGGTCTGGCCGACAATATTTGGTCCGCAGTCTCCGCTTCTTTTCGAGAACGCTTTGAATAGACGTGTCGATAGTATGTCCGTCCGCCTCATATTCGGCCTTGAGGGCACTGATTGCATTCAATATGAAGAGCGGTGACTGATTGAGATAGCCTGTGGTCCTAAACTCCGAGTTCTGGATTGTCATGCCATAGTCGTATTGGAGCACGCCGCCGTTGGCATAGCCAGGAGAGGCAACAACAATGTCGCCTAGGCGAATGTCGTGCTTGGGACTCGGTGCGCCCCCGGCAATGCCGACCATGAGGCCGATTCTCACATTAGGGAAGCTGCGCACCATGTCCCGAGCGACAACAGCTGCATTGACGAGGCCATACTGCCAATGTGGCATTGCGGCAATGACAGTGTTATGTTTCCCAAGTCGTCCTAGGGTGTATGTGTTGTTATCGTTGGCGGGGACATGATCTGGTGCATCATGCTTTTCGTCAAGGAAGCTCTGAGCTGCGACAAGCTCCTCTCCGACAGCGCATATCCACCCAACCGTGTAGTCTGTCGGATTTGGCATATTGAAATGGTAGGTCGATTACAATAGCATGGACTGTCAATTCGGCGCTCTAGATCTCTATGTCCATCGGCTTGAGAATTGGAAGGTATACAAAATGTGATCACGTTTTCGGATGTTAAACAACTCGATTGGAAACTGAGAAAATGTTCACGAGACATCCCAAGACCCAGACGTAGCCCCCGCGATGGTGATGGCGCGCAGGCGAGGGGGCTTATGCTTCGACCGGTGTGCAGGAGAGCTGAAATATGCCCTGCCATATTTGCATGTGTATATTCGCCTTTGACTGGTGGTCGCCGTGGAAATGCACTTCTCGTTCCCTGCAAGCCCTGCCACCAAGACACTGATACCACATGGGGGCAATTCACCGAAATGACCAGCCAATGATCAGGTCAAGGCTACACACCCTGCATAGAATGTGGCTGTCAAGGCGACTAAGTAAGGCCAGCTCAGTGGTTGGAAACAGATGGGTGCATTGCTTCGCCTGGATGTGGTGGACGCATGTTGATGCAGGCTACGAGATACTCAGCGGAGGCTTTTAGAAAGGCCAAGATCGACAAGAATCATCCCAAACAATGCAAGAAGGACCGATCTATAGCCGCTGACGAGGGGAAGGCCTGTGATAACTTGTTATTAGAGTTATTCTGTAGCGGCAGAACATGTCTTCTTTTAGATATTGTTGTTGATAAATACTTAATACCTTAGGCTATAAAGAAAGGGTGTGGCTGTGGGACAGGGGTAAAGTGTGCTTTATAACTTACTTAGTACGCTTTATCATTCGATAAAGCGCTTCTGCCTTACTATGTACCGTATTCGACGCGACGATCGGGTTTGAACAAACGGCAAGTCCCTTCAAGGTAGAATTTTACCGTTTACAATACGGATATTAATTAAATTACTATAAACGCGACGCGTTACTACCAAGATTTCACGCGTGCTCTATGTAATGAAGTTACAAATACGCGTAGGTTCTGAGAGATATAAATAAGAATTCAATCGGAAAATCGTTATATAACCTGTATGATATCCTCTGCGCCAAGTTGTGCCGGACCTTGCTAGTTTCCGTGGCGGGGCAGAATATTAAGCTAAGCTGCCCTGGGAGGTGGAGACAAACGTCGCGAGCACTGCTGCATAGGCCGCAGTGACCGCCATTATCTCCAAGTTCGAAACCTTGAATAGAACCGTTATAAGAGGAGCAAAGGCTAGTAGTAAAATGGAAATAACAATCGTCTGTATATTCCTCGATTGGTATAGTAGTAATGCTAGTAGGATAATGATAAAGACGCTGATTATGGCCACGGCAATAGCACGCCCGATAACGTCTGCTATAGCGATTGTGTTTTGGTAAGACCATCGCGTACGTACCGGCGCTGACCTAGCTGCTTCCGGGTTCTCTTGCTGGTTTCTCGATAGTTGCTAACATCGAAAGGCACGCAAGTGCTTATGTAGCCGGCGTTGGAATGGATCTGTGCGGGTCCGAATGCCGAGGTCCGTTTTCACTAGTCGTATATTATATTTTTCATATAGACTGAGGTCGGGCCGTATACTAAACTATTTCTCATCGTCTAGAAGCGAAAAGGTCTCCATCGCTATAATTTGGTTAAAAACGACAAGTGCATCGTCTGGTATCTTGTTTAGTAAATGCTCTATAATATAATTGATCGGATCTAGTACGGACTATATTTTTTAAGCAGACCTCGTAGTCGGAGAATAGTCTCTTGTATGATTGACTCTCCTATTGGTGGGACAGCCTTATCCTTTATGCTGTGTTGTAGGCCTAGTCGATCTGGGGATGAGGGGTCACGGTCTAGGGTAAGGCCGGCCTGATAGATGATATGGTCCAACTCGGCGATCTCGTCTTCGAGGAAGCGGAGATTCAAGAGATGGGTAGTCTTGAACCTGCGAAACCCATGAAGAGTGAGGTTGTTGCTTTCTGTAGCATTTTGCTAGTGCCTTATGAACTTCTCATCCATGGTGTTGAGATAATACGCCAAAATTACGGTGTAGTCCGCTATAAAACGAGACCAAGATCGAATAGCAAACGTATATGCGAGCTCTTTCACGCAAATCTAGGTATAGAAAAGACGTTAAAATCGAACTAGGCTTGAATCGCTGGTGATGTTATATATGCCGAAAATGCACACTCGAGCTATTTGTTATGCTGTTTTGAACATGACGAATGACAGCAAGTTTCAGTGTATAACTTTCCCCTATTCGCCCGTAGTCATACAGCGCACGCTAGATTTGCCTTGCCACCGAAACATAAGCCTTACAGTAGAGATGTATTCACACTTCTTTCATTTTGCTATGGTCAATTGACTTTGAATGCAGTCACTAAAAAAGGTTTTTACAAGGCTCCCTCGGAAGCAGGCTCCGGTCCGCCATTACCTTACCACGTTGCCGGCCCCTAAGCCATGTAGTTATAGCGTGACACCAGGAGCGGGAGCATCGCCACTCCACAAGGTGAACACTACCGCCCCCACCACGGACAGATCGCCTTCACACATTTTGTTTGAAAAGGTTTACGCATAGCGATTAGAATACATTTTTAAAAAGGCAGAAAAAAAAAAAAAAAAAAAAAAAACCTGCCAAAATAAAGCGTGTAATATAAGAATGCTGTTCTAACTAACTCGGGCGTTTTTCGTTCTTCCACCTCGTACTCTGTTCCAGTATTCGTCGAGTAACCTTGGAGCGATGTCCCGAACCTTCGTTTCAGACTCTATCGTGGTCTCGTGGGGCTTGGCAGAATGGCCTACCCATTGGATCTCAAATTGGGGGCCACCCCGACGCCTTATGTGCCGTAGTATGTCGTAGACATGATACATTTCGGCTGGTGGGTTCTCGGGCTTGTGGAATAGCGCACTTTGGCGCCCACCTTGCGCTGCCCAGTACGCGTATAACATCTCCTGCGCCCCTCGCTGGATTTCTGCTTCATCTTCCCATGTAGTGTCTGTTTCTTTCCCGTCGACCCAATGTACTAACAGCTCAACAGTGCCACTCTGATCATCCGCCATGCGATGCTTAACCAGGGAAGCTATTTCGAGTATCTCGCGAAGGTCTCCATCGTCTTCCGCTCGCTGTGCTTCGACGTTATCTGTATCATCGCTAGGTTTGCCGTCGGGGTTCTCGACAACCTCGGTTGCAGGCGATGTATGGATATTGTCATACGGCAGGAGTTCTTCACTCTGGAGTTAGTGGAAGCGTTTCGGCTATGCGAATCTAACCTGCTGGGCAAGGTAGAATACCTAAAGCACCCATCACGGCCACTGGAGCCAGCGAGCCTCCTTGATCAAGAGCGGTGTCTGGTGATTTTGCACCAGTCGAGCTGGCAGTCCTGTGGCTAAGAGAGTCTACCGCGCCAGTTGGTACGATTAAACTTGAGGATGTTGTTGTTTTACGTCTTGATCTACGTATCGGCGTGTTGTTCTTCGCTATCGATACTTGCCCTCTCGAACTCGGAGCTGTCGAGGAAACGCGGAGCCGGTGGTGCGACGGCGGAGTGACCTGTCGGTGGGTAGAATCGATACCTACGAGGTAGGGTCATCTAGTGTTAGCGGACATGCTCTTCAGCGTTTCGCATGATAGCAAGGAATTGCCCACTTTTGGTGGCCAGATTTCGAGGTGACTCTTTTGCTTTGCGCCTAGCCTCTCGGGATTCCACATAAGCGCCATCAATTTGCCTAGCCATAGTCGGCTTCACAAAAAAAGAAGTTATGAACATAGTGATGTTTGCAGCAAATTTTAGTAACTTCAGCACTGCTATAACTCAGGGATTGCAGGTATTTAGCAATACAGTGAAACCTGTCGTTTTGGCGCTGTTTCAACGGGGTATGGGTGTGGATATCTGCTGTCGAAGCTTCCGTTTTCGGGTTGAGCGTCGTTGTTGCTCGTCGATCAAAACTGGAGGTTCGATGCCCTCGAGTCAAAAGGTAATGTTCATGAGGTTGCAAGGAACGGGCGGTACCTATGATTAGTGCGCTTTAATTGGCGACGTCGAAAAGGAGAAGGGCCATTCGCACTAGTGGTTGCATTTGCCGATCCTCTGACATGCAATGTTCTAGGCGTTGATTAGCGCATCGCGATCGCGTCGCGTCTCATCTGTACCTGCAAAGTGGGGGGCATATCTAAGAAGAATTGACGTAATATGTTGAGTTCAGGTTCAGCGTCCGCAGATCTGGACTAGAAATTTTCTAGAATAAGTCACGGGTGGGGCCTATGGACAGGGCCCACCTGGTGTATATAAGTACTGCCGCCTGGAATGTCATCAACACATCCTGGCTGACTTAGGGTCTTATTGGTGGTTTGGTGTGTAGGGTGGTACCGATGCAGCCTCTCGTTCAATGACCTCTTCGCTAGCATCGTTAATGGCGTGGGGATAGTTCTCGAAGATAATGCCGCCGCCGAACAGACCAGTCTCCCTTTTACGATTAAGCAAGTGTCGGCCATTATGGCATTGTATAACCCAAAGCTTAGTAAGCTACATATAAAAGTAGATAGCTTCACTTATACACAATACAGTGAATTGACAATGGAATTTGGTGTTCAATAGCTCATTTTGATGGCAAATGGCTGTTTAATCTATATATCTAGCCGGGCGGCGAGTCTCTCGGCCGGAGCGTGTCCTAACCGGGGGCATATCTTTCCTGTCTTCGGCGGTTTCCGACTCTTCCTCGCCCTCTTCTTCAACAACTGGCTCCTCTAGCTGTTTTATGACTTCATTGGTGTTGCCACCGCTCGCTAGGACTTTTCTTCGTTGCCGTCCTTTCCAGCAGACACCGCGCACGGTCACCTTAAGCTTGCTATAAACAGAGTAAAGGGGAAATATCCCGTACACGGAAGAATCGGCTAGTGTTATGGGAACAGAGCCTCACGATAATACAGGGTATTGGTCGTCAAAGTAAGGCTAGGGCGACAATAATGGTTCACATAGCCTTCACGTCAGGTATAATGGCTGAAGCAGCGGCAATCAAGATTTATAACGGGCCCTCAATAGCGGTGAGTATAGAATATGTAAATATTGATACGTCACCTAAGGTCTCTTGCCTTTCACGGCTTCCTTGGATATTATGATGGTAATGACCCTATAAACTTCTTCGAAGAACCATTCTCTTCCTACTTTCCTGAAACATTTCCCACCTGCAACCTCTTCGTGTCAAAAGCGGAACGACCGTCATTAGGTAAATTACCAAATAGCTGCCTCCCGTGATCCTGGTCAATAGTATTGGTTGATGTCGGGCTGTTCCCTGATTGTCGAACCTGGGACCGAGCAGAAGAACGTCTACCAAGTAAGTGGCTTATCATCTATACCCTGTACCTCATCTACGCAGATTAAGTAAAAGGCTGGAGACCTTCACGTACGACTAAGCGACTTGGTATCTATACCCTGTACCTCATCTACGCAGATTAAGTAAAAGGCTGGAGACCTTCACATACAAATTAGAGCTAGATGACTCATGCATAATGTTAGACATAAAACTCGTTGGCAGCCAATACATTAAAACCCTCAATCGAACAACATTTCATCTTCTGACCACCTCCTCCCGTTACCCATTCATTCTTATGATATTATTGGTTACCTGTTTTTGTTTATACTACCTTCGATACTAGGCCAACTGCAGGCTGGTCAATGTCTGCTTCACAACTACGCTATTTCCCGGTATTATAAACTCTAGAGGTCTTCTCTCAGCGTCTGTCACCTAAGAACTCTCAAAGTCCTACTTGCAAGTCGTGCTAAAGATGGCGTCTCAATATTACGACCCGCCTGACGTCGAAATGGAAGATGTATGCAACAATGAACCTACGGTCACGAAAGGTAATATACCGTTTATTTCATTAGTATTCATCTTTAAAGACTGCCTCTGCTATCTTTGATAGACTTGCTCTCCGCACTCATGCTTCATACTTGTTGACGAACAATCCCATTACTTAGAAGCGAACTCAACTGCTGGCTCCAGTTGCGATGCTGACCATCTGAATGGGAAAGAAACGCCCGACACCCAGCAAGATCAGCCCTCAAAGGGCACCGCCCACGCGAAAACACATGTTCCTAGCGGACCAAATAACGCAACCTACGTGATCATGATACGGATTTATGTGTCTTAATCAGGTACCACCGAGTTCTTAACGGAGGTCACAATACGTGCAAAGACATGAGCCTAACGTTCATCGAATGTTAGGTCTGGGGCTATATGCATCGAGCATTGGGCATGAGCTGAACAAAGCTGCGCATAATAATACTCTAAGTTGTATTACGATCACAGGAGGCGTGTTTGCCTATTGCAAGAATTGGACAGAGTACTTTATCCCTGACTTCTTTTTTTTGGTTTCTAGTACGAGAGTGGTCAGGAAAATTGAAGTGGCCTATTTGGCAATATAGAATAGCAATATATTGAACCCTCACAGCAATGTAGCCCTCTAACCCACGGTCATGCTTCCTATTACGCTGATCGCAGCAACCGATTCGTCCTACTTTGACCTGACCCTAGACGCATGGGCTGCACCCATATCAGCCGTCGACTCGTTAAGCTTGTGCCGAAGCTCGTTATCCTTGCCAACCGAATCCAGACAAGCAACGCTTAATAGCAATCATGGGATAGATATGGTCGTCATGATGCTTCCTCACTAATGACATGGCCGTTGCGGCAGGAAATGGAACCAACAGCGCGACGTATCAGGTTATAGATGTCCGTCTCAGCAGGGGGACTGTCTGGCCATGGAATCTACACGTGCATTCATGTTGGCCTTCGCAGCAGCTTCGCGTTGGGTTTGTCGCGGTCTTAAAGAGTCAACGTGAGAATGGCCTTGAAGTGTCCTAGAAGCCGATCGGCTTTTGTTGTTCGACATTTGTAGATGATATGCCTCTCCCGGTACTAATCTGGGGTCGCGACGAGTATGCGCCCGAGTTCGCCAATTCCACTGGCTTCCTCATCGATGTCTTGCGTGCCCTTTGCCTCCCTCTCGAGTTCGACGCCGTCTTCGCCCTACCCCAAACGGCTACTTGGCTTGGAAGACCGAAATCGTCGACGCCCGTAACCCCCTTCCTTTCACAGTCCGGCATGTACCCACAGCTCTGTGTTCGCATCGCAGCCGCCATCCATGCCCATGCCGCCATGATGCGTTCGGCTAACCTCGACCATGACTACTGCCTCTTCCATCTCGACCGGTACGGCACCCCTGTCCCACGCGACAAGGCAGAGCTCTGGCTCTCTCTCGCCAATAAACTTGATCGATTTCGTGATCTGCTCTCGAGGAGCGACGACGTCCTCGTGATCGGCATGTCGAGCCGTCTTGCGTATTAACTCCGATTGGTTTGCCTTAGTCTGCGGTGGATGGATGAAGGGTAGGGACTATAGCCGATTCTTTCGGAGTAAAAAGCATTATAGGCAAATTGTAGCAAACTGGGGTCGTGATAGTGTTAGATATCTCGATGACGGCAAGCACCAGTGACTCCTACCGAACCGACGTCTTCTACCGAGATTAGAAAGATTGAAATGTAGACAGTTGCTACCCTTTCTAAAAGTTGAAGTGCCTTTTATGAGCGACCTTTTTCTAACTTCAAACGCTCGTGTACGATCAGCGAATTTATAATCCTACAGCCGATTATGGCTTTTCAAAAATTCGCAAAACGCGACAGTCCTGAGGGCACCGTCGTATAAATAAGATTGCGATCTTGTAAGTACATTCATTATTAGCATTGCATAATTACATCAATGCTGAATATTGTATAACCGATTGAATTTTTTATGCAGTTTCTGTCTAAACGTAAAGTATAACCTGACAAGTCCCAGCTTTATGAACGCCTGATCGAGCTTGCCTCGTATATGTGGATAAAGATGGCGGCAAAACGCGAGCCGACATTTTGAGAAATCATTGACCCCTCCGGAGATAGATAGCTACATGTAGCCCACTTCCACTGCCGCAGAGGCTGCAGGCACCTCATCTCTTCCCTCGCGCCTTGGTGCCTCCGACAGTATATACAGAAATGCGCATTAGAATGGGAGAAGGATGCTTGAGGTTGCCAATACCTATACACATTTGATGATTGACGACGTTACAGGGATTCGGCGGTTTCAAAGCGGACGACTGCGGGGTTCAGCACTGTCTAGCTCGCGATACGCGTCGACCGTGTAATACATCGTAGACGCTAAGCCTAAAGCACAGTCATTCGTTTCCACTGCACGAGGAAATTAATTTAGAAGAACATGGTAAACCTACTACGCCGTACCTGCCAGACGAGTCGATACATCCATCTGTTTATTGCGATCAGCTCAACTACAAAAGTAACCGACCCCGTATACTCGATAGGTACCTAGATACATACGTGAACCCCCCCTACTTTCTTCTCGCGCCTTGGTAAGGGAGAAGATCTTGCTCAACTAGTCCCTTATACCCCACCTTCTCTCCTGTTCTATTCAACTTGTGATGAGAGTCCTAGTGAATACTACGAGAAAAAAGAAGGGTGTGTCTCGAACCCGTTTTGCTGATAGGTCTGCGAGAAGTGACAAGCCCGCCTATGAGATCCAAGAATTATGGTAGGAAGGAAGGAATCCAGTATATAGCCATGAGCACGTCCAATAGATCCAGTCGTTCCTCCACTCAATTATTGATCTAAGCATTCTCTACCTTCTTGGAATTGAAAGGGAGTAATCTCCTGGCAACTTGGTTTGGCTAAGAACCCTCTTCCCGGAAATGGGTCGAGTGAGGTCTCGATGGTCGCCGAGGCCAGGGAGCGGGAGGAGGTCGGCAATGCTGGCTCACAAGACTGCATCTGGTTCTAAAGATGAACAAATAATAGGCCGGTCTTCAGATGAAGTCCGGAGGCATCAACGCGTATTGTCCAAACTTCTCTGAAGGCCTCCCTGAATCAAGACATCGCTCTCATCTTCAAGCCAAACCACTCTTGGTCGATGCCTAATGGGCCGCCGCGGGCGCTCCGCGCATCTGGCTCGTCATTGCGGCTCCGAATGATCCACATATCTTGGCCGTCGAATTGAGGCAGGTGAGACTGCTGCGGGCAATCAATGTCGGGCTGAAGCGAGGGGCGCTGTTAGAGATGACCCCGCCCAGGCAGTTTAGCAGTGTTTTAGGCACCTTGTTCCAGGGCGCAGTTGCCTACTAATAAACCCCAACTTGCCCCCGACTGTCTTTCCCGCCTTGGCCTACGCCTGTATACAACCTACTTTCTTCTCTCAAGTCCCAATAATTAATAATATCCACTCACACTCTCAGCATGTTTGAGGTCTAGTAGAACCGCATCCAATCAACTCATATATTTGGGACCGGAGGACGCCGCAGACCTTTGACTCCAACATGCCTGATAACGATTCTTCCACATGTCACCACCTACTGCCCGTATCGGCTCGAATAAGCGTCGCCCGCTGAGCGACATCACTATCGCTGCTGCCGAGACCTCGCCAAAGAAACAGAAGCTCACCCATCCGACGCGACCGCCTCCTGCCTTTTGGGACAACTTATCCGAGATCCCCTTGACGAGACGCGCATTGCGAGAGCTGGACAGAAGGAACACCACCACTGCTTCTTACCTCCGGAGAACCCTCCGTCCTCCTTCTCGTCGACCCATTACGCGGCGCGCCGCCCGCGAGCTTTGGCCCGTCCAGACATCCCTACACCCCGCCACGCAATACCTTCGTCGTTCCGGCCAGTCCGAACTGAAGCAGCTCAGGGCATTTGCGAGACAAGGAGGTCCCGACCTATCGGAATTAAGAACGATAGGCCACGTCCACGAACCCAACCTCGTCGCGGCCGAGTCGGGAATGAGTTCTAGACCTTCTAGTCTGGGTCGGCGGAAGCGTGGCTCGGCATCCCCTTCAAAGCGCACTTTGGCGTCACAAACGACCAGCACTAAGAGTACTGGGCCGTATGATCGCGCCTTCCAGCAGCATCTCGTCGACCATGGTGTTTATCCACATAGATACGAGTACCCCGACGGAACGATACCCCCTCCCCCAGGCAACTTGGATGAGATCATGCAAGTCATTGTACGGCCACGATCCTCATTATCCCCTTCTCGTTTCACCCAGGATGACTTCAAGAAATTCGAACGAGCAGACGCACATGCTTCCAAGGAATGGCAGGTCACGTCTACCGTGATTCCTATCATCGAAGGGGATGTCGAAGACACCAAATGCGTTTCCGGACAGATCCCATTCATAAATCTCGACCATCTCACAGATGGCTCACTCGTACCTGGTAATCCCGATCGATATTACGGCTCACGTCCGGAACAACTCAATCGACAAGTCCGGACAGAATTGAGTGGACACGTCGTCCCTTCGACACAGCATAATCTTCCTATTGCCCCGAACTTCTTCCTCGCTATAAAAGGTCCAGACGGGTCTCTTGCAATAGCCGAGCGTCAAGCATGCTATAACAGTGCCCTCGGAGCCAGAGGCATTTGTAGTCTCTAAACATATGGCGACGCAGGGTCGGACTTTGACAATAAAGCATACACAATAACATCGACCTATCACGGGGGTATTTTAAAAATGTACACTAGTCACCCACTTCCACCAGTTAGTCCAGGGGCGCGTTGCGAATATATAACAACACAAATCAATTCATGGAGTATGACTGGCAACTGCAGCACATTTCGACAAGGAGCGACTGCCTATAGAAACTCAAGAGACTGGGCAAAGCAGGAGAGAGATAAGGCGATCCAGAAGGCGAACGAAAGATCGGCACGAGATGAACCCAGCTCATCGACACCTCCAGACGACCCAGCTCTGAGCTTTGCTTCTAGCCAAAGGACGCTGACGCAGTTCCGCCTCAACTCTAGCACCGCCTCCTCTTTGGGCGACTCCGACACCTCTGCGGATGAACTGGGGCTAGAGGTACCTACGGCAAAACGTACCCGACGCGGGTAACAACCTATTAGTATAGACCTAGAATTATAGGTATATAAAATAAATATAAATTAAAAAAAATTATATATATTGTTAGCAGACTAAATCAAGTTAGATATAACTAATATTTTCATATATACTGTCTACCGAACTATCACCTTGACTTTATTTTAGAGCTAATCGATGGGCCGATGAATACGTATAATCTATATAGAGAATTCGGTTATATATAATAGCCTCTACTTAGCCGACGTTCCTAAAGGTTTGGTTAGCATATCTCTGGGCTTTCTTTAATAACGAATGGCGACTAAGGGGCTATGGCCATGACTGTGGGTAAGAGCATGTGCTCGTTCTACTCATTTCTTTGTTGTTATAGACCGCTTGGCGTTTTTAAAACGGTTTCGGATGAACTACCTAAAGAGACGGTTCACTTGATAGGACTATGAAGCGCTAATTACGCCTTAAGAGTTTTTAACAAAGCATATAAAAATAGAGCTATTAAAACATTTTTTAAAATTGAAACATTATTATTAAATCATAATTAACCAGCCGATGGTATATATAATGTCATAATATACCTCCTATCAACAACCCTTATCAGCTCAGTATTTCCCGACCAGCGAAGCTTTCGATTCTTGGCAAGCACAACGGAAACCAAATCTCGTCTATCCGCTCCAGCCGCCGCCTTCATTTTGGGATAACTTATCAGAAATCCCTTTAACTCGAAGCGCCTTACAAGAGCTAGACAGGAGAAATACAGAAATTTTATCACGTCAACGTCCTGCTAGCGAATGGGAAATATAACCTATAGTCATTGTAAAGCAATACCTCAACCGTCTTAGCCCGGATAAATTAAAACAAATAAAAAAGTTTACAAAATACAGCGGTTTTAACTTAACGATTTTAAGAGAGGTACAATTATCTTATTATTGATTTCTTTATTATAACGCTATTAATTATAATTTACCTAGTTCTTTTGCGAACTTGCCGTTGTATACGAGCTAGGTATAGATTTAGCCAATCAAGCTTGAATCGCTAAAACGGTCCTTCTATTATTTTTTTAAAACGCGCTCTTACGTCAAATACAACTTATACTAAGAACACCGGGCCATATAGCCCGGCATTTCAACAGCATCTTATTAACTATAAGATTTACCCGAATCGCTATTAATATCCAAACGGCAAAACTCCTCTTTAGCCGGCCAATCTAGACGATATTAATTAACTCTTTGCACAGCTAAGGCCGTCTTTATCATTATCTCAATTTTCGGATTCCGACTTCCAACGGTTTCAGCAAGTTAAAGCAAATATTTTAAAAGAAGCTGAAGGTATATCAAGTGTTATACCTATTATTAAAAGAAATATAACGAATAAGATGTATATATCTAGATATATTTTATTCCAAAATCTTGACTATTTAACGGATGGTTTACTTGTACCTGGGAGTTTTGACTGGTATTACGATACTTGCCTCGAACAACTAGACTAACAACTTTGGAGAGAGCTTTACGGGTATATCGTGCCTTTAATATAATATGACGCTCCTATTTTGCCGAACTTCTTTCTCGAAGTAAAAAGACCTAACGGATCATTTGCTGTTGCTGCTCGCTAAGCGTACTATAACGGGGAATTAGGTACTAGAGCAATGTAAAGTTTGCACTCATATTTTATGTCTGAGCCTATTTTTTGATAATAAGGCTTATACAGTCATATCAACGTATTGTAATGGTATGTTGAAAATATATACTAGCCACCCACTTCCACCAGCTAGTCCAGGTACACAAGGCGAATATGTAACGACATAAATCAAGGCCTATGCTTTGACTAGTGATCCTGATACTTTTAGGATTGGAGTAAGTGCATATCGAAATGCTAGAGATTGGGCGAAGCGGAAAAGGGACGAAGCTATCGAGGAGGCGGATCGGGGACAAGAATGAGCTTATCGTTTATCTTTTCGGCTCGGGCCGTGCCCTACCAATAATAGCAACATTCAGCCCTACAAACGGTCCTCGTGCATCTAGCCTCTAATATACCTTCAATTTGTGCCATTCCCCCCGAAAGATACTCTCACAGAATCCCATTCTCTTAAGCTTCATAAAAGCCAGAGGTCCTCAACACCTTTTTTTTTTCTTGTTTGAATATTGTTGTTGTTTATTATGATATAACACGGTGGTGTGGCGACCTTGTTTGTTATCCTCTCCGGGACGCGATGGGCAGACAGACGCCTGAGTGAAGTATAATTCATTCCTCGTTGCGCTTTCCTAATAAGTCACTTTAATATAGCATTGATAAAAATCACGTAGACTGATGCTACTATTCCCCAAATCAAGGTTATTATCAAGTCGCTACTTCCATTTTTGCACTGGACATCTCCCACGTAGCAGCCCCAAAGCATACACATCTCACTCAACTGGCTGATTTTGTTGTCGATGCTATTGTGCACCCCCCCTTCTTGGTAAGTCATCCGCCCCTCACCTTTTCAGGGCACTGCTCAACCCAGGATTGACTGCTCATACCAGAGCATCTCACGGGCAACGGCGCCTCAATTCTTGTTTCTAAAAATTTGGTGAGCTACAATACCAACATCCTTCTTGACGATAGGTAATTGTGATATCCCGGATATCTTCTGATGAGCCTTCGCCGCTGATGATTAGCTGACTTTAGAAAACGGCGCGCCCTCGAGTCACCCCTCAACAACTGTACGTACCCTCGAAGCCAGTCGGCGCCATCATCGCCACGCCGAGCGCGCCAGCGGATCATACCTTCCACACCAGCATATTGCCGCACAGCCTCACAACTAGAGAGCTCTCGCCAAAGTTTCCTCATGGCTGCATATATACTAGACGACCCAGCACTATGGGACATTAACCGCGTCGTGCAAGAGTTTTGCACGGCGGAAGGATCACGTCACTTCTATATTCCCGAGAGACTCCCTGCGAGCTTCGAAGAACAACTGCGTCATAATCAGGTCGACGGCGCCCAGCTAGTCCACGAGGTCAGAGACTCCCGACGTCGGGATCTGCTTTTCGAGGCAATGGGAATCAACAAGTTTGCCCAGAAGACATTCCTCATCAATATCATCGAGATTCTGCAGGCCGAGAGCCGGCAAATCAACAGCGTCTCGGGCAAAAGAAAACGGGCCGAGGTGGAGACCGCCTTGATCGAAGTCCAAGGCAGAAAGAGGCGAAAGGTCCAACCTCAACTAGTGATCCCACCTCGTGGATTAGGCTACCTGAGACGCAAGAACCACGGGTACTTTTGGGACAGTGGCCTCAGCAACTACGATATTCTCCATGATGACCAATCTAGTTCGACGACCGGCCATGAAGTATGCGGATTTAGCTCTTTCAATGATACCGCAATCCCCGTGGGACACCGGCTACAAGTCAACCGTCTGCTCAAACGTGCCTGGCTCTTGCACGGAGGGTATCGACCTAACGTGCCCCCGGGAAAGCAATCTGCAGATGCAGCTGTGCCCCTGAACGACCCTCTCACTGACCAAGTACTACCCATCTACGGCGAGTCCGATCAAGAATACGATACAGAGACCTGGGACGAGATCCAAGAGGAAAGGGAAGAGCGCGGACACCGGGGAGAAAATATCGAGTTGCTCAGCTTTCAGGCGATCGAAGACGTTCTCAACAATTTCGTCAGCCACTGTGAGTCAGAATGGTGGAAAGAAAAATTACCCATGCTGCAATACAGGGCGCTATCAACGTGGCACAAGCTTCAGAGAGACTCCTCCATCATTCGCAAGCTCTCAAAAGAGATCCTCGAAGTCGATAAGCGAATCGCAGCTATTCGAGACGGTATTATTGAGGCTGGCCCGTGGCAAACAGCAGGCGCCCTGTCTCGCGCTGCCGTGTCACTCCAACCGTCAATTCGAGATCGCCTGAAAACGAGATGGCTGCTCGACCTGGCCGGCCAAAAGCACGAGCCCAAGAGTGTTGCGCCTCCGATCCACCAACCGAAGCATCGACGAAGTGGCATACAAGACGAAGATGGCACAGGTGTCGCAGATGAGCTCAGCAGTGATTCTGACGATGGCTTGACTATACCACATAAATGCGGGCCTTTGGATTCTACATCGCTGCTAGAGCCAGCCGAAGACAACATAAATGTACCTGACAAATGGGCTACTGCTTTACCCGAGGATGGTTTCCCTCTGCACGCAATGAAACGAGAGAACGCTAGCGTCTATGATGGATCCCGCGCGAATCGTTCACTGCCTCAAGGTGTCGAGATCATCGAGCTCTCCGATGATGATGATGATGATGATGATGGCGACGACAATCATCAAATGTCACATCAACAATTGGAGCTCGCGAGCAGTGATCTCGATGATCCTGGCATTGGAGGACAGGACGAAAACGACGATGACAACTACCGAATTGACGAGACGACCTGCCCCCAAGAAGACTCCCAGCGATGGCAAGACTGTTGTCGATTCTTCGGTCACGACCCAGCCAAGGTCTCAACCGAGAATAGCTCACACTGGTACTACTTCAAAGACACCAGTCTTGCACTCAAACCTTACCAGCTGTACGCCGTGTATTGGATCCTGACGCAGCCCAAACGCAACGTCCTCGGCGCGTTCTTGGCCGACGACCCAGGTCTCGGAAAGTCATACATTGTGTTTGGCATCATCGCGACTAGATCGGCACTCCTGACGAATAGTTTCCACGTTCAAAACAACCCCGATTCTCACACAGCTCCTGGTTGTGAGTGTCCGCGTCCGTATGCGCACGGTATTCGCTGCTCGTGTGAAGGTGATATTTCGCGGTCGCTACTTTGTGTCGTCTTAGAAGGGCCGCAAGTCATCATCTGCCCACCCAGTATCCTGCGTGAGTGGATCACCAAGCTCAACGAAACCTTGAGATCGGATGATAGCACTGCCGGGTTTCAATTGGGGATTATCGCTGCAGCCGATGGCGTGCCTCGCGAGCAGCAGAACATGCTGTTGTCGCGATCAAACATCAGCCATCTTCTCGCAGAGGTCACCGGAAAGGTGAAGTGGAAACAACACAAGGGCGATCACGTCCCAGACCATAATGGGCTATCTGTCAAGGGTCGACCAGGGCAGAGCAAGACAATCATCCTTGCCACTTCATCATACGCTTACCCTGGCATCCACCAACTGTTCCTTCGCAGCGAGCGCCATAGGAAAGTTGAGTGTCTCGTTTCGAACGTGGCAATCAGTTTCTTCGCCGCTGACGAGTGCCATCAGTATCATGGATCTCTTGTCAAACCGACACGACCATTGCGCATCGCTGAAAAACTGGCTCGATGCTCTGGCCACTCGGTACCAAGCTTTTGGCTTGGTGTTTCTGGAACGCCGATAGAATCTGGACCTAGAGATATCAAGGCCACCGTCAAGCACATTCGAGGTATGCAGCAGAATAGCCATATCGGGCTTTCGGGATGCAACCTCGACATAGATGGCTTCCAAGCTGCATATAATGCTGTGTCAAACAAGACCCCGGAAGAACTACGTAACGATTCAAAGGGCCTATGGGAATCCTTTTGCACCACGAGGGACTTGTTTATGGGCCAGCTAATGATTGCCCGGTCTAGCGAGGGCAGTTTTCAAGGCTCAAGCCTGGCTGCATTCAGCCTTCCGCAGGTTCGAGAGATAGAGTGTCCATTCCCCACAGCCTACAAGCATCTACTTTCTGTCGATGAGGCCAAATTCGGTCAACTTGTGGCTGATACGCTCCGGAGACTACGTGGGTATTGGGAGTCAAATGGCCGAGTAGGATCACAACCCGACTTAGCATCGGCAAGAAAGCAATGCCTGAAGACGCAAAGCGCAGCCACTCTATTGCGCAAAATGCGCATCACAGCGTCATTCCCAGGACTATTAGGCGCGATTGCGGACGAGCTGTCTATCGAGTCTAGCGAGGTCGATCAGTACCACCTGAAAACAAACGGACAATGCAAAGAATCGCTGCAGCACTCCCCCTATTACCAGCACATCAATGAGATCGTCGCACACTCTCCCAAAATTCCCGTGCTCGAGCGGGGCCTACAGTCACTTCTAGGCGATCACGACGAGCACCCCGGCCGTGGAAGCCTGCCGAAGAATATGATCGTCTTCGCTGAAGTACCTACCACTACTTATCTCCTGTATTGTTGGCTGCAGGCGAACTGGTCAGACCGGATCGATCCGCTTTTCATTCACCGAAACATGAAGATGTCTGAGCGAGCACATGTACTTGAGCACATGCGGTCGTGGAATAACGAAAAGCCAGTGGTCCTGGTCAGCACACCTGCTCTCATCGGGGTGGGAATCGGGCTCCAGCGGGCAAACCACGTCGTGTTGTTTGACGTTCCGATGATGGCACGCACAGATCAGCAGGCCATCGCGCGAGTCGCCCGCACCGGCCAGCTTCTTCCTGTCCATGTGACGTCTTGCGTAGCTGTGAATTGTGAGGTAGAGGTGACGATCAGAGAGAGAAAAAAGAAGAGAGCATCGCTTTCGAAGGTTGACGGAGAAGGGAGGTAAGGGCCCTTGGGCTGTTATCATTTTCTAGAACGAGCACAATCTTGTCAAGTCCGTTCCGGCACAGAGAGATGTTATCCTGAAGAAAAAAAAGGAATACATTGGAATTGGTTCTATGTAGGCAGCTAGTCCTTGCCGTCATGCTGCAAACGAATTGCCTTGCCTGTGTTGCTGATAAGAGAAAGAAGAATTGATAATTGGTTACATTTAACAAGCCCCGGCCCTGATGTATGTAATATCTGGCCCTGGTCGCCTGGTGTTTCACACTGACCTAGGTTAGGGGGATTGCTCTCTGCTCGCCGGCCGGGCATCGGCAACTACGAACCTCCGACAATATGTAATTTCCCCATTAGAAAATCTAAGACGGCCCCACCACGTTCCTTCACGCGCCAACGCGCCAAGTCAGTCAGCTTAGCTAAAGCGATAGCGGTTCCTGCCGAAACGCAGCAGTTCATGCGACCTTCCATCTCAACAACACCGTCCCCGTTGAGGCAGGGCTCGCCATGGCAGATCAATCCCAGTCAAAAATCATCCAAGATAATCCTATTGGGAGCGGTCTTGATACCTTCCTGACCTCTTTCAATTCCATTTGTGAAGACAAGGGTCTCTCCTACTCACCAGACTCGCTGGGTCAGCTCAGCCAAGAGGGTAAGATGAATCGGCATATATTGGGGGTTTTCTAACTCGTATCTAGATCTACGGAATTTCGCACTCCCTTTTCTTGCCTCTTTACAGAGTCTTCCAGCCTCTGGCCTCCTCCCTTCGAAGACACGTTGCGACACACTTCGAAGCGACCTCCGGCGACTCATTGCTGCAGTCCTCTCCGACGGCTTCGATTTCGAGCGTATCAAGCCGCTCTTGAGTACGGCCCTCGCCGACAATGCCGACGATACTCTTATCTGGGATCATGTCTATCTCGCCGTCACCGAATCCACCCCACCTCCCCGAACGATAGCGTCTTCCCTACAACAAACTCCGTGGTTGCGCAACACGAGCAGCTTCGCAAATTCTTCCGAACACCGCAAGTACGTGGACGCTATGCTAAAAGAGGAGCTCGGCCCTATGTATGTCGGGCTCCGCAATTTCCATAAGACTTTTTTCGGAAGTGTTGCAGGTCTCGAGACGGCGTCCGAGGCTGCCTTCAAGAAGTGTATGGGCGGTAGCAACCTACTCTTTCGTGTAGAAGAGGGGTGGCAGGGGTGGCCGGAAGATGCAGACCAGGACCGCGTTTTGGGGTGGTTCGCGGATCTGAGCGACAAGCTGGCGGCATTGGCGGAAGATGGCACATCAGTCCCGTCACGCCGACGAAGACTATTGGCGAAACCCAATAATTATATTAACGGCTTTATAGGCAAACGGAAGATGGACATTGGCTTCGTGAACGAACCCAAGGCCGGGAAAGACTCGAGATGCCACTGGTCCCAGATCCTCGTGCCAGGAGAACTCAAGAGCAATCGATCCGCCGATATCGCTTCGGAGGCATGGCTTGACCTAGGGAGGTATATCCGAGAGGTGCTTGCTGCTCAAGATACTCGTCGCTTTGTTCTAGGCTTTACTATCTGTGGGTCTTTTATAAAGGTGTAGAAATTCGACCGGCTGGGGGGAATTGCGTTTAAACAGTTCGATATCAATAAAGACGGACTGCTTTTTGTGTCTACTATTCTAAGGTTCCTTTGGATGAGTGAGGAAGAGCTCGGGTTTAACCTCACCATTATGACAGCAAATGGCCAGCGGTTTATGGAAATTGAGCGAAATGGCTCGACCGAGCGTCTTGTCATCAATAAGGTCATGAGACGTACACGCTGCATAGCCGGCCGCGCAACAATATGTTGGAAAGCCCACCGTGAAGAAGACCCGTAGACGCCATTTGTCATCAAGGATTCATAGCAATATTTGGAACGTGATGATGAAGGCGAGCTCCTCCGAGAGGCGACTAGCAGGAATACTATCAATGTGGCTCGATACTATCACCATGAGACCATTTGTATACGTGGCAATGACGACATCCGACACGGTATTCGGAAAGGCCTGGATATTACCGAGGCACGTAATTACCGGCCAGGACTATCCATGTTGACATCAAATACCAGTGTTGGCGCTACACGGATAGGCCGCAGCCGTAGCAAGGCTGGCATGAAGCGGTCTTCCAATCAGACTGATGCCGCTCTGCCGCCCAGCAAGCGATCCTGCTCGGTGTCTCCGACAAAAACAAGCGGCAGTACGCAACCAAATCAAGTACACCGACGCATAATTCTCTGCGACTACGGCAAACCTATCTACGAGGCAAGCTCCCGAGCAGCTCTTCTTGGTACGTTGGAGGGCTGCATTAAAGGACACGAGTCCTTGCGCAAAGCCGGCCTCCTCCACAGAGACATTTCTATCAACAATCTCATAATCAATAAGGATAAAGGGAATTCTTCCTAGCCTTCGTTTCTAATTGATCTAGACCTTGCCATTAGAGAACAGCGAGAAGATACTTCAGGGGCAAAGGGAAAGACCGGCACTAGAGCTTTCATAGCCATCGGGGCACTCTTGGGCGAGCAGCACTCCTTCATACACGACCTCGAATCCTTCTTCTGGGTTCTATTCTGGATATACATCCACTACAACGGGCCAAACGAAAGTAGAGTTGTTCCCAATTTTAAAAAGTAGAATTACGTAGATACCGAAGAGCTAGCCAAGCTCAAGAAGGGAGAAGTATCCGATGAAGGGGATTTTATCAAGACAGTAGAGGAAAACTTTACATCATACTACCGGTCATTGATACCCTAGGTTAACAGGTTGCGCAAAGTGGTCTTTCCCCATGGTAGGAGGTGGGAAAAAGACGATCTAGTTCTGTATTTCAAGATGAAGGAAATACTTCGTGAAGCTCGGAAGGACCCGAAGGTGATAGAGTAATTACGTGAGCGTGATGACGGGGCTAAGGTTTTCAAGCTCCCGGTCTTCCTTATCGCAAGCCTTGCACGTACAAGTTGCGGACATATATCCTGTATCTAGCCACGCTTTGAGCTCTCTTCTTTCCTATCAAATCCACAAGAACAACATCTGATAGTCGTTCTCATCTCGCCGCATCCTGTCAATCTTCCTCGCTCTCAGGTAAATGCCTGATTTAGACAGATCCTGGAGCAGATATCGCGGCAGCGTCGTAGACGTGCTCATATTCTCACATTATCTGTATCAATGTTCAACGTCGCAAGCACTTTACCACCCGAGGGATACCGTGTATTATAGACCCGATTTATCGTCAGGATGGAAAATGCTTATATTTATATATACGTGTTGTCTATATGCACTTTTATCTATAAACACACCATTAAATGCTATCTTTGGGTGTCAACTGGTACCAACACATATATATCCAATTTTATTGCCAAATCTTGTCGGGAGGGGTAGGAAGAAGAGGTTTTGTTGGTTGAAAAGAAATGGGTGGATATGCTAGTCAGGTGGTCCGTGCATAGCCCCTATTATCCGGTTGCTACCCGGGATAACTGGGACAAAAATGCAATTCTGGGCCCATAGATCACTTAAATGTCGCCACTTTACCCCCAGATGCACACACCAGTTTTGGATCTCAGGGGTCGCCTTCTGCGGTAGCCTCTCTGAGGTGGGCAGCCTTCCACGTTGAGAGAGGGAATGGTCAAGAAGGAGCTGGAACCATGGCGTAAGGGCCCTGTTACAGTCCAAAATCTCTTCAATAACTGGAGCGTGTGGTGTTTGGCAGATAATTTGTCAACGTACGCTGCGATACTCGTACGCCCTTCTGTAATAACAAGACAGCAATATCTGCAGAGCCCGAAGAAGGTGAAAAATCTCGTTCTAACGGACGAGTCAATGAGCTGTACTAAATTAGACACAAAGGAACCGACCTCGTTGGGAGCCAAAATTCTCCGTGTTTAACTTGACTTGGCCAGGATTCGAGTGATAAATATGGCTTTTTGCTGTTGCGAAGAAGCTCTATTCTTCTTCCCGTTTGGATCAGTTCCATTTTCCGGGAGCTGTTTTGCAGGTCCTATTTTTTTATATAGCATTTGAGAGCGATACTCAGAGAGCTCCGGTATTAACCCCTTACCAACGTGACTTAGTTCACATCCACTCCAAGCATAAGGGGATGAGGTATACTTTTCAGTCGTATAAGGTGACGTGATCGCGTAGATCAAAGGGGTACCCCATGTTTATCCGCAAAACTCGGGTCCATTCCTTTCTCTCTGACCAAATAATCCACGTTATCGAGGAGTCTTGTACCCTAGTACAAGCGCACTGATTGATATATTGATAGATTTTGCCAAGACTGGAGGATTTTGCATGCTTGACATTATATGGTTGATCCTTGAGAATAAGGGATGAAGAAATGTGCCTTCGCTGCGATTAGTAGAGCATATTCCCCCTCTCCACTTCACATGTCTAAATCACCCGCCCGCCTCTTTCAAGTCTGGTCATCCCCTGCTTGTGGAATATCCACCGTTGTTACTATTTACAGGCAGCAGGTCAAGATTCCCTGGCTCACAAGCGGAGCCAGGGGCAAATCAGCGGCCTTGTGGCTTCGTTACTGCTAGGAGGCCGCCGACTCGTTTGTATGCGGTATAGCCGAAGAAAAGACTCTTATACTTCACCCGCCTCCTTCATTTTCATGCCTCCTACTAGGCTTTTTACTTCATATTTCACCGCTCCCTAAAGCGAAACAGAAGTGACATTCAAGAAATGGAATCTGGCGTTGACAAGCAGGCCGATCGCCCTTTCCAATGTGACTGGGAAGCCTGCACTAAGGTACGTTCTCCGAAACTGACGAACATGTCCTTTTTTATAACAGTTCCAGGATTTCACCAGAAAATCAGACCTACAGCGACATTACCGAATACATACCAATGAACGGCCTTACTCGTGTCTAACGCCTGGCTGCGGCAAGAGATTCATCCAGAGGAATGCATTGACAGTGCATATACGGACACATACAGGAGAGAAACCTCACCACTGTCAGCATATCGGCTGTGTCAAGAGATTTTCAGATGTGAATACCCGATTCTGTCCTTCGTTCAGGTTTAATCCATACTAACTCCTTTCAGTCGTCAAGTTTGGCAAGGCATCGCTGGATACATGCGAGCCAGAAGCGTTATAGATGTGGACTTGGAGCGTGTTCAGAAAGGTATACGGCGATGTTATTCACTTGCTACAATTGCCTATCAACCCAGAGCTAATATCTATATAGCTTCTGCAGGAAGATAACCATGACACGCCACCAAAGTCGTTCGCATCCCAGCTCATCGGGGCTACGGTCACCTCAGCTTGGATCAGACTTGGATAGCCGCACTCACCACCGGGCCACCTCCAATTCCAGCTCTAACCAACCCATAAACGGCTTCATCCTCCATCAAGGACAGATCAAGGGTGTATCCCTAGAACACGAGACCCAGAGTAGTGTATCGTCCGGCGTATATAGCGGTCTCATTCCTGACTACACGTTTCAGACGGCAGTTGACATGCCGTGTCAACTATTTTCTATTACCCAGCAGGAAGATCCCAGGATCGCCACGATGGTTATGAAACAGGTCCCGTTGCAGCAACCTGATGAACTGAGAACTTACCATGTGATACCCACTATCCGGCCACCCCCACCATCCGGACAGCTTAAATATAGAGCCCCCATACAAAACACCCCATGTTGACTTATACAGATATCAATAGCCATGTTAAATGTAGCTATCGCCAGTGAATATTTCTGTAGAAAATCAATGAATCAATAGATTGACCTACTTTTGAGGGTCACCTGACATCGGCCATGCGGGTTCCGAATGCCGATAAGCGAGGGCACATCGTCAAAATGATTCCCCTTTTTGCTCTGACTTACACCGTGATACCTGTGACCCCCTATCCCTCTATCTCAGCCGCCATGCCTCCGTTTCGTCTCCTTAGTGCCGATATCGCCTCTGCGGTGACAGACGTCAATGAAAACCACTTATCTGTTAGAAAAGCCGCCCAGAAATGGGGTATACCACGATCAACGCTGAGTGACCGCCTAAATAACCCCCAGCTTGGTGAGGCTGGCCAGCCGGCGCAGAGACTGTCTTCCGCTCAAGAAGAAGCGTTGCTCGTATGGATACTACGTCAAGAACAACTAGGGCTTGCAGCAAGTCACTCTGCGGTGCGCCGAATCGTCGAGAAACTGAGTGAAGCCAATGGGGATACCAGGCCTCTCGGGAAGCACTGGATCGAAGGGTTTCTTGGCCGCCATCCGGAGATTAAGACGAAGATAGGTAAAAGGCAGGAGTCACTACGCTTCAAAAACTTCACCAAGAAGTCCGTCGACTGGTACTTCGATATCCGGGAGGATTACAGTTGGGTGAAGCCTTCCAACACCTATAACCTCGATGAAGGCGGCGTTATGAGTGGTTACGGTGAGTATCTCTGCCCCGTTGAAGTCCCAAATTCGGCAGTGTGTTGACTGGATGCCAGGCCTTGACTCCCTCGTTTTGGGATCCACTGAGACGAAGAAGGCCTTCGTGAAGTCTCCCCAAAGTCGTGCCTGGACCTCCTTTATCGAGGCCATCGCTGCTGATGGGTTTGCCTGCACTCCAGGCATTATCTTCAAGGGCAAGGACTTGCAAACACAATGGTTCCTCGACAAGTTCCGGAAGGTGGCCGATTGGTACTATATATGTTCAGAAAACGGGTGGACCAGCAATGACATCGCTGTCGAGTGGCTGTTGAGAGTCTTCCTCCCCCAAGCCGGCCCCCGCCGCAACAACGACCCCTCTGAAGCTATACTCTTACTCCTTAATGGGCACAAGAGTCATACATCAGTAGGTGAAGACCGCTTATTTTTATCTTTTTTCTGACGTTGTAATTGGTTGCTGAAGTTAAGCTAGGACGAGTTTATGGCAGAGGCCTTCTTCAACAACGTCAACCTCTGTTTTTTGCCAGCCCACACCTCCCACGGCCTGCAACCTCTTGATAACGGCCCCTTCAACGCCCTCAAGTCCCACTATCGCAAATACTTGCAGCAGTTATCATCCCTTACCGATGCTGCTCCTGTGGACAAGATCGAATTCCTTCAGTGCTATGCAAACGCCCGCCGAGATGCCCTCACTTCGAAGACGATAAAAGCAGGGTTCCGGACGACTGGTAACTGGCCAATAAGCCGTATTAAAGCTCTCAGCCACCCAGAACTTCAAGTTGAGCGTCCCAAAACACCAGAACCAGAGGAGCCGGCTGCCGAAGGTCCCATCCCTTCAACACCATCCAACGCAGCCCAAATACGGGACCTTGGCAAGGGCAGAAGCCCTACAACTCGGTGGCAGTTTAAAAAGGCGTCTGACGCATACCAGAAACTCGCTTTCAAGGTAGAGACTCAAGCCCAAGCGATAGCCTCGCTGAAGGCGCAACTGGAGAAGGCCCAGAAGAAGAAGAAGCGCAAGAAGGTGCCTAACCCCAACGCACGCTTTATGACGATTGGGGAGATATTGGCGGTTGGAGGGACACTTGAAGATATCAATAACGAAGCAGGGGAGGCAGAGGAAGAGGAGGTTGAAGAGGAGGCGGGGGAGGAGGAGAACGATGAAGATGACGAAGTTGTTGAAGTTCCGGCGCCTCGGGCTACACGTTCCGGGCGGGAGACACGCCGACCAGCTAGATATACTTTATAAATTATCGATTCCGTACTGATTGAGCTATTTGCTACCAAATTCTACAAATAATTGGGCTCAATGCGTATAAGGGAAGTTTGGGTGTTTTATAGGGGCGCTCTAGGTTTTAGCTGTCCGGATGGTGGGGGTGGCCGGATAGTGGGTATCACATGGTAACAATAAGGGCAACTAGGGGGTGCTCGTTAGGAGGCTTAATTATACTAGGCTCCCACCGTCACATGAGAAGATGCGTTATCTCAGACACAGTGCAGATTTGTAGAATAGGTTGTAAGATTAATCGCCAAGGAGAGAATTAAAAGCATGACTAGATACAGAATGTTTCCATGATATACATATGTACTCATAATAGTTGTTCCACGCTTGAGAGTTGAATTGTCAAACTCGGGATGTTAACTGAGTGAGTCGGGTGAGCCATGGCTCGGACTCGGAGTGAGTAGGTCACATGACCAAGGGGTGCAACTCTCCAATTATAGTAAGGGCTGACCTGTCATCGGGCCCGGATGCCTGTTGGTTTGTAACAACAAGACATGAACCCAGAACCCAGGTCCGTAATCGACTGTGGTACATTGTCAGCCAGAATGAGATGATGGCATTCCAGACACCAGTACTTATACATGCCCGGTGGAGGCTGTCTACGTGCCCCATCCGTGACGTCTCCTGGAGTTCTTCTGATCCTGACCTGCGGACGCTGAACCTCAGCTCTACTGTATGTACTACAGTATCGTGTAATATAGTTTATGTTTAGCAACAGCTCTAAATAAAAAGACTAATAAAACATGTTGCATTTTTTATACATAGTATATAGTATATATAGAACTATTGTGTTTCTAAAATAGTACTGTCTATATTTAGACTGATACGTTTTAAAAACTTTATACATATATGTATTGTAAGTCTTGATATGTATATAGTAATTATATATAACTCGAAATTAAAACTATAACCCCTTTTTTACTTTTCAAGTTTATATCGATAGGCTGTTTACGTTTTGCAAGATGCTTTTCCAAAAATTGGACATTATCTCGATTCCGGAGTACGAATCAGCTGCAAATAGTGCACATTACGCGCAGTGGAGCCTGCTTGAGCAACTTCGTAATTTGCAAGAACTCCATTCTATTCAATCTACTGAACTCGAACGTGTAATCTTG
>MU388940.1:44540-70993 GCA_022578795.1 Xylariaceae sp. FL0255 | reverse complement strand
CAAATCACGTATGAATGTTTGTCGACTTATGCATGAAGCCGCCCGCCTCAGATTTAGATGAAAGCTTCTGCAAACAGCATCGACGAGTCTAGCTGCGCAAATGTCAACACCAACACGTTGATTTCGGTCGTCGTGTCCCTAGCCATCTTCAAGAAAGTTTGCTGTTCCTAGGTAGTAATCTTTGACAGGCGAGCAGACTGCTGGAATAGCAGCTTCTCGATAACGGCCGCAGCCATTAAGTCCTACGCCCAAAAGAGCATAGATCCTACTAGTTAGCATCATCTGCATACTCCCGTGTGTGAGTACGTAGCCCTCAGCCAACTCAATTTGATAAGTGCCTTAGGCTGGTCAAGATAATGGAGCTCAATAAAAAGCATCGTTTCAAAGTATTCGGAAGAGGAACATCCCTTGTCGTACAAGTCCCGTTTCTGCTTGCAGGCCCAGAACGCTTTCACTACTGTGCAAAGGATAACTGTTGTTTATTCAGTATCCTGATTGAAAATCGGGAATCGAACGTACGTGGCCATTGCACCGTTTTCTATTGCGTCAATACTCAAAAGGTCGTGTCTAGTTGCTTGTAGTAGTAGTAGAATAGGCTGCTTAGTGCATACCTGTGCCTTACTGGGATACACACAGAGTAGAGCAAACGCTATCCGACATTTTCATAATCCCGAAGCGGAGGGCCTTGCCCCGACGAGCGGAAACGGGCATTCCTGCTACCCGCGGACGGTCTAGCCATCGGAAAAGCAGTGGATCAGTAACCCCTTGCGAGATGAGTTTGCGTATCAAATCACAGGACTTGTGGCTGTATGGAAGCTGTGTGAATTCTACAATTATCCGTTTGTGGCGGGAAAAGAAGAAAGAGAATGCTACACGGATAATCTCGACACGCAAACAAACGTTTCCAAATCGACTCTGCAAAAGTCCACTGCACGCCCTCACTAGGCCTGAATTAGTGGTTGCGTTGATTGCGGACCAGAGAGCCTTAGATCTATCATGTGTAGATCTAGGCCAGTTATTTCAACTGGGAGAGAACACAAGCTAATAAATAAGTCTTGAACTCAGAGCTAGATGGTGTTAGTATAAAGTTGGGCTTAAACTGGTAATAGAGTCAGCCCCGTCTTCTTCCTCTTAGCGAGGTCCTGTAAAGGATTATCAAAATGTGGTGTTAAACGGTCAAAAAAAAAAGAGGAAACTGAGAGAGCGTTAGTAGTACTGACGGGGCAATTTAGACATCTCGCGATGTTGCACAACAATCGGATGCTTGCATTACCCACACATGCAGAGTAGTCTAGGAAAGCCGAGACTCAACTGCGTTAAAAATAGAGCAGTTTCGTTTGTTACTGATTACATATAAAGTAGAGTGACTGGTGGCATCTCCGAGGAAGGAGGACATGTCAGATACAGTGAGTGTGAATTTCCACAGAATTCTACCAAGCTGGTGAAACTCTTTCTCTGTATCTAGACTGAATCATAATCATCTAGTATCTTGAAACCTATGATTCATCCTCGCATACAAATATGTCGATCGCATCCTCACCTGTTACACTCCATGTCAATGCCGACGATGGCTTGGCGGCCTTCGAGAGCTTGACGCTCACTGAAAGCAATAACAACATCACTATCGATGGCCTCCTCAGCACTACCGCGGAGATTGCCGTCATGGTTGATGAGCTTGACGGACTTCCTACCAGCCCACCATCGCTCTACATCGACCTTGAGGGTGTCAATCTGTCCCGTCACGGAACCATCTCAATCCTACAGATACACGTTCGTAGCACAGGGAAGAACTACCTTGTCGATGTGTATACCTTGAAAGAAGAAGCATTCTCTGCACGAGGAAAACACAAGTCTACATTGAAAGCAATCCTGGAATCACCATATATCCCCAAAGTCATCTTCGACGTCCGCAGCGATTCCGATGCCCTCTATGCTCACTACGGGATAAGACTCGCTGGCATTCACGACCTTCAGCTGATGGAGCTGGCGACACGTTTTTACCGCAAGAAGTTCGTCAAGGGTTTGAAGAAGTGCATAGAAGAGGACATGCATATGTCTATGACCGAGAGACTTGCCTGGATCAGTACAAAAGATGAAGGCGTGAAGCTTTTCGCCCCAGAGAAAGGCGGGAGCTACGAAGTTTTCAACGAGCGACCACTGCCCGAGAAGATTAGAATATATTGTGTACAGGACGTCCACTTCCTGCCTCGTCTGTGGGATCTCTACAGTCGTAGACTTACTCCTAGATGGAGAGTCAAGCTGGAGGAAGCTACGAAGGCTCGAGTGACAGAATCCCAGGCCCACAATTTCATTGGGAACGGGTCTGGGTCCGGGAAAGGAAAACACTTGGCCCTGGCTCCCGCGGGATGGTACCGGGATTAGCAGGGAGATAGCTACCATGCCGGGCTCATGGCCACACGGCGATGTAATCAGTTCAGTCAATCTATCATTTGGATATCTTATGTGCGTTATTAATGTTATTTCTGAGAGTTGCGCTTGAAATGCCACTTAATACACTTAACACATTCATTTTGAAGGCTCAGTATCCTTTGTCTTTGCCAGATGTAGTCAATGCCCTTGACGTTGTCAGAGCCATGAAGGCTGTGTACAATGGAGAACGCCCCACACGTGACCACCTGAGTGTATATAAGATGGCTTCGCCTCCCACCAGCAGTTGGGTGAGCTTAGACCTGAAGATAATCAATGGGATTACCATGTACACCTTCTGACACTCGTTGGGCAGGGAGTAACGAATGTGCCATGTTGCGCGTGACGCGTGAAGAAAAGGGGGCGGGGTTGCCCATGTTACCCAATACGGAAAAATTGTCGGAGCTTTTAGTTACCGATGCCGGTATGGTTGGGAATAGTGTCACTCTTGCCTCGCGATTAGGTAGCGGCCGCAGAAGTTCCAACTGAATGATGGCTCAAGTTTTTGGTACATAGACGGTCGATACCGACATTGGGCGAGAACACCATTCAACCAAATCAAGTATTTACAATGATTGTTTGATTTGGCGGAAACGCTACCTGGGACCACTGGTGCTTTGACAGGAACATTTCTGACAAGACCAAGACCGAGGGGCGGGTTGAGGACAGGGGCCGGCTCAATATGTCAAAACTCTTGCGATTCAACTTACTGTACAGTAGAGTTCAGGTTCAGCGTCCGCAGATCAGGACTAGAAAATTTCTAGAATAAGTCACAGGTGGGGCCAGTAGACAGGGTCCACCTGGTGTATATAAGTACTGGCGTCTGGAATGTCATCATCATAATCTGGCTGACCTTGTACCGGAGTCGATTATGGACCTTAATTATGTCTCGTCTACATGTAAGCCCGTCCACTTACGGCCATTGTAGGTGATGCTGACAAGCTGCTAGCGGTCGTCATCTACGGCCAGAAACTTCCGTTCCCTATAGAGATGTCACATGTGTTGTTCCATGATACCGATCCCGGGACGCCGTCTGCACCTGTCGTATCCTACATCTGCACGTCCGGCATAAGCCACGGAAAGTTGGGACCCCATCTGTAGCTGCCAGCGTCGGTGAGCATGTCACCATCCATCGCGGAGCCGCTAGCATAGCTATCTTCTTGGGCGAGAGTTGCGGGCAGCAGAGCGTTCGGGCTATGAACAGAATCACAGGAGGCGCGCTGCGGCTGCTCATGCGCCCCGTCGTCTGCTTCGGGGTCGCAGTACATCGTGCCGCTAGCATAATCAACCATGTGCTGATCTTGAGCTGTCTCGAGGTCGAGGGGCATGGCCGGTACATCGCAGAGATACATGTGTCGCTGATGGTACTCCGACTATGGGTCTAGTTTCGTGAGGAACTGCCAACTGGTGCTCGGTTTCATGGTCTTGCCTTTGGCATTCCGGCGTAAGTAGACGGGGGCAAAAGTCCACAAGATCACGGCTCGTCTAAATACACGGGGATCAATATAGTAAGTGGCAGTCGAGTTACAGATTCAAATTAAATTACGGATATCCATCTGTTTCCGTGAGGTATCGCCATGAGCTACCAGATGCGGAGATGCTAGCGTAGACGGCGAACAATCTGAATTTGCCGTGGATAGCCCCAAATGAGTAGTGACAGTCCCCGCATCCTCTACTACCAAACGCGCCGGGATTGGTCTCTTCTCTTTATTTAATAGTATACGTAGCGGCAGCTGCCCACAATCCAATCCTAGTCCCTCTACGTTTCGAGCTGTCTGGTCGATTTCCGATTGCAGATCGTACTTGGTAAAGTTCCCAAGATGCAACTCATCGCAGATTGCCGAAACTCTGATACGGTTAGCATATGCTAATGATACATAAGATAGGTAGGATGTACTGAGTGTTTGTGACAATACTAAAGAGGAAAGCTGGGTTCATGACAGGTAGATCGCAAAGGACCTTCAGCTCGAGAACAGACGCCGAGAGCTTCTCGACAATGAGGTCGGCTACAATACTAGAGATCCCGCCGCTAGATATAAGCCGGGTTTGAGTCTTTGAAAATACTTTTACGCCGGGAAATTACAAGGCAAAGGAAAATGTCGATTTATCCTGTGGCTTACGAGATGGAGGTTGAGCTAGTGTGATAAAAGGTACAGCAAATCTAGACTGACTGAATCATCAAGATAAGTAACCGACTAGCATTATGATTTGACACGTCTATCTTCCCAGGTTAGTAGGGATGCACACAAGGTCGTCGGCCGGCCATGACCACGACGATGGACGTAACCAACATGTCCAAGCACCTTAAATGCATGACGAAGCAGCTTCTCACCGTAAAGTAGCTAACTAGCCGAACTATTCAGGATTGCATGTCTAGTGAATTTTACCATTGCAGATGAGGCAGTAGAGAGATTGCGTCCACGTCTTATCCCCTCCTTCAACGTCCCCACGGAGATCTTGTATTTCAGCCACAGGCGGTGTTGACTCATACACAATAGCTAAAAAGAGTCCCTGATATGGCCTAGTATGGGCTATCTCAGACCTATCTCCTGAGTGCATAACCATAACCGTGGGATCGTCGTTGTTTGCTTCCAACTCCGTAAACTCAGCTCCAACTGCAACTGTTCCGTATCGGTACTCGGTTTCGACATCAATCGATTTTCGAATATGTTAGGCTAGTCGCATACCATTTAATTAGAGGGTAGGTTAGCCACCGTGAATTTCTTCAACCTTCGCTTACTTAGGTTCGTATAGTTTGTCGATCCCTAATTATGCAAAAGTTCTGACTAAAATCTCGTAAGTAAGACAATCATAGTATAGCCAACTGTTACATTCGCCGTTCGTACATGGAACTATTCGCTTGTCTAGATTCTTCGGTCGCTTATATTTATATCCACGTTCGACACACTGCTGTTGTATAAGCATACTAAGCTTGACACCCGTTTATATTGCCCTTACTATAAGCTCTATGCTACGAATATCGAATACTTGACGCCAATAAAGCGCTTGGTAAGTATCAGTCGCATATCCTTTACTCCATTCCTCGACTATGGCTTTTACCGTTACACTAATAACGTTAATAATGTCTATTGCTAAAATCTTGTTAGAACAAGCTAAGTAGTAGAGAAAGAAACGAATAGCTTACTGTGATTAGACGCGATCAGCTTATTCTAGCCATAATAGCTTTGTCGTCCTCGAACAAATTTCTTGCCTACTCGCATACAGGCAAGCAGCTCCTCCGGCTAATATATCCAATATACACGAGCGTACACGTAACTTTCATCTTTCGCACAGATCTCGAGAACTTTGGCTATCCAGGTATTATCTTAGTTATATCCAGACTGTTACAAGTCGGTAAGATTCTCTCGATATTCGGCATCTGTATTGTTAGCAATAAAGACGAACCCTTCGCTAAAGTACTTAACGCCGTTAACTGGTAACGTGTTGGCTGAAGCACCTCGAGCAAATATATCAACTATATGATATACGTACAAATAAAACTTTTATAGCAGGTCATGCCACTCCATTCTTCGTAGGGATACACTTAGTAGTGCCGGTCTAAGGTGCTGCTTAGATCTTAGAACTTGGTCGTATAGGGGAAAGGGAAGACTTAAAGTCGTATTTTAGGGGCCGTATAGTCGCCTAGCTCCTGCAGTATGCGCTTCGCGTTAAGATCGGAATATTTGATAATAAAGGAGCACTCGGCCTAGGTATCCTCTTCGGCTCGCTTACGACGCATTAATATTATAGAATAAGCAGTTATCGAAAAAAAGAAATACGGTTAATCTGTTAAATTGAATGTGTTTTTAATAAGTGGAAACGCACGTGCCACCTTTTTTATATAGTAGAAGTGCGCCTCCCACTAATCTTGATACAGTAACTCGTTTACATGCTTATTCCCATATCCTTGCTTTGATGGAGAAAAAGCAGACAATAGGAACGGGACTAGTTTCGTTGTGGACGCAAAATTGGGGTAAGCGTTTTTTCTTCTTCACCTGATACATCATTGTCATTGAGGCAGTACCAGGTTGATTCTTAGGAACCAGAAGAGAATATCGCTCAGCCACCTGTTCTTTTAGGAGACGAGTAAATTCTATCAGGAATACAGCCTTAAGGGCGTGGGCCGAAGCCGTGCTCCGGAGCGCGTTGGTTCCACCCGGCCCGACTAGCAACGAGGCGGATCCGGTCACGGCGAGAGGCACCTCTGCAGTCCACATTGGGAAAAGCTATAGAGGTCCCTCAACGGATCTCTGTCGCTTGCGATGGTCAGCGCCGTAATCAACACATCCGATATAGGCGTGGGGCATCTCTGTTGTTTCGTTCGGCAGCCGCAGCACTTCAAGCCGGATGACATCCCTTTGTGGCTCATCTCTGACAGCTTGTCAGCTTTACTTGCGGGGGCCGTTTGTGGACAGAGTCACATGTAAGCGAGACATAATTCCACGTCCATAATCGACTCTGGTACATGGTCAGCCATTTCGTGATGATGACATTCCAGGAGCTAGTACTTGTGTACACCAGGTGGACCCTGTCTATTGGCCCCACCCGTGACTTATTTCTGAAACCTTCCAGTTTAGACCTGCGGACGCTGAACCTGAACTCTACTGATACTGTAACATAAGGGTTAATTATAATTTACCACGAATCGGAAACATTTACAGAATGTTCTATTATTAATCAATTTACAAGAAGTATAAAAGTTGTCAGAAGATTTCTCTCATTTAATTCCAAGAAAGTATAGAATACTTGAATTGATCGCTAAGTGAAAGAATAGCTAGTTTTTGGGTAGCTCGAATAGCTGGCCATACTAACTATCCCTCTGACTAGCTTGGATAGCTGGCTATTACAGCTATTCCTGAGATCACTTCACTTCCTCTCGTACTTTTCCTTTCTTGCGCGTATGCGTATATCCGAAATGTTCACACCAGGCCCGTCAATTGGGTCTGCTGTGTTGTAACAAGATGACTCTCGTTGCGGCTAGGGGTGTGACTGAGATCCCAGATGAGTTGAAACACCCGGAGCTTTTCCCAAAGTTGCTTCAACCAGCAATCTTCTCTCTGGAGAAACTTGAAGTGACCCTGAGGTATTTTATTATATATATATTGTTATTGGTCTCGGGGGCAGAGGTGGAAGTGGTCTTGTCGGTGGAGGGCCTGGACAAGGAGGAGGGCATGGACCAGGATTGCTATAACATAGATAGTCATCCATAGTGGTGTACAATAATTAGAAGGGGTATGTTTCTTCGGGGTCTCTTGGAGTAGCTCAATTGTATGTAATTAGTGTGCTGTAGGATAGTGTATACATAACGTAGACTGGCGACTGGATGTGGCGAGGGCTAGTACAGTACATATTATATCCCGAGGCACGTACAATATATATTATAATTAGCGGCTGTCATGATTCATCAGTACTGTAATCATCTCCGGTGGCACGCCGTAATGATTCACGCACAGTTGGTCATCAGCTTACATACTTCGACTGCAGATGACATCGACTATATTATATATTGACAGATTCCAAGTCTCAAACTGGCACGGCAATGATAGCCATCAGTCTTGGCGCTGACCAAGGTCCGTGACCCGAAACGTCACATTTAGAATTAGAGAGCACTACTTTCGCCATTCGACTGAAGATATGTATATATTGTACATGCCGTAACTCCTACAGCATATATAGTGCACTGGTGGACGGGAACTGATATATATATATATATAATTATATCGTTATGATGAAACGGCGACAAGGCGTTCAGAAAAGAAATAGGGACGGTGAAAATTTCAAGAAGAGATGGCGAACCTTATTTCGAAAGGGGATAGAAATTCAACACGATTTTGATGCCGAGGTCTATATCTATATACAACGGCAAGGAAAAAGATTTATCCTTCGGTCGACAAAGCATTGCTGCCTACCAACAAGAAACGACCTTGTACGTTTTTCTTCCCCTTTTCATTCTACTTCGTGTACGAAAGGTGAAAATTAAATAAGAAAAACAGGACAAAGCATACCCCATCCCAATCCAGTTTACCATCGAAGATAAGGATGATAGGGAGAAGCTCCAAAAGAAGCCGTCAAGTTCATCTGGCTTGCTAGAAATTGCGCCTGCAGCTGGGTGATCTAAACTAGCTATGGATTTGAGTGTTCTTTTCCAAGCCTTTGATCATGGTGTAGTACATACTACGAAGCGTGTAAGGATCCAGTAGCATAGACATTAACTAGACAGTCGTAGTCAGGGGTCATCACATAGTCCCACCGGCGTGGGGATCTATGTTGCTTTCTTTTTTGATGTGTACTGGCGTCTGGAATGTCATCATCGAAATCTGGCTTACCATGTACTGGTTTCGATTTTGGACCTAGAGTTACCTACTGTATGTCTCATCTACATGTCATATTAGTGTCCAAATCTGGCTCCTGCAAGAGGTGCTGCTGACAAGCTATCATGATCATCTAGGAAGGGACGCGACATAGTTGTTTAGCTGCTATCTTCTTGCATGATGCGCCCCTTTTCACCTAGATGTGTCAAGTTTTTTTCCTGTGTGTAACATACTGTAATACTAGCAATTTGTCAGCATCCCTGCCGAGAGTGGTAAGTAGCTGAGACATAACCCAATGTCCGTAATCGACTCTGGTACAGTACATGGTCATCCACTTTTGCCTTGATGACATTCCAGACTCTACTACTTGCACACAGCATACGGGCCTTGTATATATGCCTTACCTATGACTCATACTTGACATCTTTTTGATCCTGTTCTGCGGACACTGAAATTGAACACCATTGTACAGTTATATATTGTCAGTGCTTCTGACATTTACCCTCTCGGCAGTGTCTGTTGGAATGTTGGTTCGAAACACCTAGGCTTCGAGAACACAGTGGCTACGGTATATATAGGGATTCTGCCCCTTACAATCCATGATTATTGACCCTTTACTGCTAATAACTAATTAGTGATAATCTCTCTAACCTACTCACCCCGGGGGTCATTGATCAGAAACTATGCCACTGAATTCGCTCTCCCAATTGGCGAGGCAACACCATCAAGCTCACCTCGGTAGTAATAACGGCCCTCATGATGATAGCGATAAGCTAAACCCCCGTCCGACGGGCCACCGCCCCACGGGCCACTTAGTGCCATAACGACACCTACCATTATAAAGCCGAATAATTATAGCAAAACAGCGTTATTCAGAGCTTTCCGAGCGATAACCTACTTCTACAGTACTCTCGATTTCGGTCTCCATTTCCCAGGCTAGTTGCCGCGCTGGCGTGTTGCGCCCCGGCACCTCGAAGTCCTCGGCTTCGTCCTCATAGATGACCCGACCCCGAATCCTCCTCTTGGCCCTCCTGATATCAGCCATCCGAACGAACTTCTTACCTGGCGCTATTTTAACCTTTTTTCGTGTTTTGTTTTCTCGAGACTTCAATTTAGCCCGTAAATACACATTAGAAGTCTCTAATTCGGCGATCCGGGCCGTGGCGTTGTCGAGAGCCTTGGCGGCCTTGATATTCCAGAGCCGTTGCCCGGCGCTATTGAACGGAGTTTTCGAAAGAGCCAGTTTCCGACCGGTTTGGAGTAATTCCTGGCCTCCGGACGGTGTTTTAACCGGCGTTGGGTTTACCATCTCTAGAAAAGTCGGAGTTTTCGGCCGTTTTTGGGTCGCTACCTCTTCGGCTCTCTTCCGGGCTATACCCTCCTCATGGAGGATGACAAAACGGGAGGATAACGGCTTCTCTCGGTTCCTCGGCCATATCCCCGCTGTTGCCCAGGCGTTTTTAATTACGGCAAGAATCATCGTTTCGGTCCGGGCTTTCTGGAATGCCATGATAACCTCTAGCTTAGACGGCTTTAGCCCGATCCGGGCACTCGGCGAGTCACGGAGGTGCGCTCGGAGGGCTTTTTTCACCAATCCAAAGACTCCTACATCAACCACTTGTACTACATGGCTACAATAAGGCTCATAGAACACTAACCACACCTTGTTCGTTAGACAAGCCCATAAAAACTCGTCGTTTGTATGACTATCGTGGCCATCGCAGACCAAAACAACCCATTTATTGCCGTGGGTAGCCCGGATATGCGGAAGAAAGAGGTCCTGAAACCATTCCAAGGCTATGGAATTGGAGGTCCACCCATTCTCCGAGGTTCGAAAGCGCCAGGAGTCAAACACGGCGTTATTCCGGTCCGGAAACCACTAGGCCTGTACGTCGGCCCCCTTGAAAATGACCAACGGCAGGAGGACCACCCCGGATCCGGAGACAGTCTCTAGGGCCGTGATCCATTCGCCTTTTTCAACATCCTTCTTTAAAGCCACATGATTTCCGGCTTCAGCAAGTACCCAATAGTCGCCGCCGACCCCTTGGCCGATCCCCATTTCGTCCGAATTGTACCACCGGTCTGGCGGGATCTCAGCAATCTCGGGAGCCTCAAGTCGGTCGAAAAAGATATTGATATTAGCGACCGAAGCACCATCAACCCGTTGATATTGCATAATATGGGACCGGGTAACCCGTACAGATGGGTTTCGCTCTAAGAATCGGCGATGCCAATTCTTGCCGAGAGTTATAACGCTACCACCAGACCGGACCATATTTTGAGCCATGATACGGAACTTGGTAAAGGCCGGTGCGAAGCCTAAACGAGCCTGCCCAACGGCCCACAAGGCTAATTGAGCTTCTAAAGCTGGTGATAATAGCTGTTGGGCCGCATTGGTCTCGGCCCGGGTCGGGACTCCTTCTAATCGGCGCTGTATATAGGACCGTGGCACATCCCATAGCTGGGCTTGAGTGCGTTGGCCACCTCCGAGCATACAGCCCCGAATTGCGGCCTTTGCCCGGGTTTGCCGATCGGTAGTTGACATTGCCGAAATATAAAAAAACTAGGGAATCAAATGAAGCTATCGTTGTTATTATAATAGCAGTGGTCGTTAAAAAATGTGGTGTGAAAGAAGGTAGGGTAGTTGAGCGCGTTTCGCGTTTCGCGTTTTAGCGCGGTGGCCCGTGGGGCGGTGGCCCGTCGGACGGGGGGTTAGCTTAGACACTTAATGCCAGACCTTGCCCTAGCAGAAAGCAGTCTTGCCTCCCTCGTGAGGCCAATATGCAGCGATCTGTTAAAGAAGCTCAATTACCCCAGTGCACCACAGCCTTCTGGGGAGGCCGTTCAAACCCTGCTGGAGCACATGCGCAGTCGGGCAACCGGATTTGGTTTGTCACTCGACACATCCATCTCAGCGAAGGGCTTCCGGTTGGGCCACTGTCTTGCTGTGGTACGTGTTCAGAAGAAGAAGAAGAAGTAATCTACACTCTTCGCCAGCATCATCGCACTGCTAATAATTAGATGCTGTGGGCTCAGTTGGCCTACCCTAGATATCCGCTCGAGGTTCAAGGCTACGTGGGATTGATGACCTTTCTTGTCGTTCAATACGACGATACAGTTGGACAAAAGGGGGAGATGGTCCACGAGGCGCAACTCTTTCACCAGCGTCTATTCAGGGGCGAGACCCAAGGAAATCCACTACTCCAGGCTCTCGCTGCCATGATTTTAGAGGCGTACGACCACTTCGATGCCATGCTCGCCAACATGTTGCAGATCTCCATTCTCAAGTTTCTGACGAGCAATCTGATGGAGAGGCACGAGGGGTTCCAGGAGATGCCCATCACCCCGGCTGGCAGTCAGTTCCCAACCTTTTACCGGGACTTATCGGGTATGAGTATTGCTTATGCGATATTCTGTTACCCCAAGAGACTGTACCCGGACATTAGTGCGTTTCTTGAGGCACTTCCCGATATGGCTAGGTTTACTGATATTTCGAACGATGTGCTTTCGTAAGTGATTATATATAAAAACTACTCGTTATACCCTCCTTCAACACTAATAGCGTCTGTCTACTAGATTCTACAAGGAAGAGATAGGGGGTGATCATAGAAACTACCTCCACAACCGTGCGAAGTGCACGAATATACCACTGATGACCGTATTGGAAGAAGTCAAAGACGAGACTATAGAGGCTGCTGTGAGAGTTGACGAGATCCTTCGTGGGAAACCCGAATACCTGCAATCTTGGAACCAGTTTGTCAGGGGATACGTTGCCATGCATACTTCGAATTCTCGATATAAGTTGATGGAGATGGGACTGGGCGAGGGACACCCCCTGCCATAATTCAAGACTTGGCTGCCTCTCCCTGGGTGGGGGGAACTAGACAGGGGCTTAGAATAGAGCTGTATTATGATCTCGCCGGCCTACTTGTTTCGCCTGGCCCACAAGCCCTCGAACACCTTGTTAATGCTCATCAGGGGGTGGTGATCCGAGGTTGAATGCGAAGCCTCCACGGACAGAGGCAGAGGTGTGTATTCAAGTAGGAAAACGCCGTAGATAGCGACGGCGATGCGATTTGGACAGCCCTCTGATAAGCCCCGACTCATGGATGTTAACTATAACCAATAATTACTGGTCACCAAAAAATGATGCCTCTCTCCCCATGGCTAGACTGAGCCTATGTATAATCAATTACTGACAATGGCCTTGGGGATGAGTAAGAAATATATCAAAGGGGAACTCAGATCCCACTGCTTAACCATAATTACTTCCAACCCAGTCATTGAATTCTTGACCATTGTTAATGAGAAGTCTGAATCCTAATTCGAGGGAATATACCTATTAATCACGTCGAGGTACAGTACCTGGAAATGACCTATCTCAGCAGTTTCTATCACTTAGTAAAGTCTAGGCAGCGAGGCTGCAGACGACGCCTATCGCCACTCATTGTGTATTAGTATTATATAAATCAGATTCATTTCTATAGTTTCAGACAAGGATCTTTTGTTCTTCAATCCAGTTAATGTTACAAAACCAACAGACACGCAGGTCGAATGTTGGGCCAGTCCTTACTATAAACGGAAAGCTGCTTTCCGAGATCATGTCACGCGCTCACTCGGCTCACTCACAGAAAGTCGTGAGCGTCACGAGTGGCCGCTCACTCGTCTTTCTCATAACAACTCAGCGAGCTTGACGATTCAAATCTTCAAGCAGGGAACATGAAAGGATATATAAACAGGTCTGCTGTGTATCCTGAAGGATAACAGCGCTCATCACAGTTAAGAACTCCGTTCTGCATCAAGACCAAACTGCTCTCGAGGCGACGGCTTGAGAATATGACTTTCAATAACCCATAGACCTCGCATTTTCTATGCATTATCATGGAAAAACCATACCACAAAGGAGAGCAAAAAGTTCTTGCGACACAATCAAACTTAAAACCCAGATTCTGCCTTGACAAGGCATGATTGTTGTGGTAGAGACCCTGTTTCTTCCTTCTCAGCATTTCCATATTTAGTGCGACCTTGTACTCCCCACCACCCGGGAAACTGATCTACAACCGACTCTGCGATGAAGGTCGCAGAGCCTAAAGCAAGAACAGAGACCAGAACCACATAGACTCTGCGAGAAACGGCATCAGAAGATAACCCTAAAGAGTCGTTTTGTTTAGTCCAACGGAACGAATATACCGCCGCGGCAGTTAGGAAAGACCAAATAACAGAAAAGGTGAGGTCGACCACGATTGTCTTCTCCCATGTTCGAAAAGTGGAAGAGAGGTGCCAGAGAATTAGATGAATATTTGAAAGAAGTCCCGTTAGTAACGTTAGGACATGCTGAGCTTGTTCTCCGGGAGATATTCCTTCATTTAGGGGCGTCGGCGGAGTGATCCATGCTACCAGAAATATAATCTCAACCCAGACCAGCGCAATGCTGTAGAATACCTGGCCGAGCCGGAGGGATTTGATAATAAGCATCCATCGATCGATCTGATGTCTGTCGCCGCTGGTGCGTTCTGTGTAATGGTACGGGCGTGCTGCTGAGGGTGATTCCATATTTGAGCCAAGGCAACGAGTAGATATCGTCATGAGTGTTGATTCTGTAGGGATAGTGGTTACCGTACATACATATGTAGAGATGTGAGTTAATATATATGTTAATGATGACATGAAGTGTTACAAACCAACGGGTCGTCCGACCCATTTGTGCGGCCCAATCTGCGAGAACGGCGTTTCTGTTTTATTGCATAACCTGTCATTACAGTAACCAGAATAAGACTCAATTGAGAGTCGAAGCGATCGAGCGTCGATCATGTCGACTCTCTCGTCGACACGATCGAGCGTCGACTCTGTCGACTCCAGTAGTCGAAGGGATCGATCGTCGACTTCGTCGACCTAACCCTAGCATATGGAAACCCTCAAAGATATATAGATCCCAACATCTTCCTGTATCTAGTCACTCTTTTAGTTCCTTCCTTAGCTATCAATCTTACATTGAATATCATTTCTACTTTGAATCTATTCATCTGCACTGTCTTAAGATAACGGACCTTCTTACATGACGGTGGGAGCATTCATAAGCCTCCTAACGAGCACCCCTAGTTCTCCTTATTGTTACCTGCAAATCAAGACCCAGCGTGGCTGTGTATCCCGAGGGATAACAGCGCTCGTTACATGAAGCTTGCCTATTACCGTCCGGTAAGCCTAGGCACCGACTAAGGCGCTTTGCCTTAGCAACGAACTGTTAGCAGAGCTTGGCTCGGAAGGTGATATAATATGCACGATATAGCTGATTACACGGCCTTCTCTCACGCACTAACAAGCTGACAGGTACAACACAGTACTTCTCAACAAACAGCATGCTTACCTAGCCTATCCAAAAAGCATTCTTATTAAATGTATGCTTCTGAGTCTGTGCAAACTTTTGCTCTACAGTCTATATACAAACATCGTAGGATCCTAATTCTAACGCCTTATTTGCAGCGTGGTCTAGAAATCAGGTATCGGTAGGCTGTAGCTGAGGGATTCTACCGGCGTAGAGTCTCGCATTTCCGGTATGGATGGCGTGTCCGATTTGCTTGTCCAGGCTCTACGCCGCTTCAAGCCTCAGGGATCAGGCGCTACGACATCAACAAATAATCTACACGGACAAAGACCTCCCCCCGCATCTGCGCGCGAGAAAGTCTTACCACGGCGAACCTATGATCCCGTCGCCCGTGTTGATGGGACGAGGCGGGTTGCCGAGGAAACTCTCCTGGGCTCGACGTCGCTCTATGAATTCAAGGCGCTTCGAGACCTTTTTCGGCCGGACGAGGACGTCTTGTTAAGAACCTTCGACCAGTTCCTCTTCCAATACCACTGCCCGGCATGGGAAACCATTGCCTATCTTGCCGATTCCCGCACCACTGCCTTCGATATTATACAAATGTTTGAAGCATCCCAGGAAACACTGCTTGAGCTCGGCCATAAGGTTGGTCTCGTTCACAGTATAGAGCCCACCACGACTTGCGATGATGAGAGTGGTGTTCTCGATAAGAGCCACGCGAATAGACCACAGCTGCTCGCGCTCTGGCGAATTTGGGCTTATTCTATCGTATCGATTGAGGGCTTCATCAACGGCCAGTGTATCGTCGATCAAGTTGCCTGGCTCCGAGGGGCCGTAGCTAAGCCGGCATATTGGACCGACGCGCTGGTCAAGGACAGACAGTGGAAATTCAATGCACGGAAAGGGATCTTCGGCCAGTGCAATTCGCGGCTGCAAGCCGATGAGAGTGAGACGAGCATGAGCGACATGCTGCGGGCGTGGAGGGCTTTGGTAGCATACTGGACCCGTTGCGTGGCGTATAAGACGGAGCCGGACAGTTCTGTAGTACGAGAAGTAGAAGAAGCCCTAATCCACATACTCAGCCGTCCAACGGGGCCCGTCGACGTCCTTCGCATCCTCCAAAAAGAGGAGCCAGCCTTTCATCGTCTCTATTTTAGCAATGCGATTCGTATGGTGTGCTCCGAGGGCAGGCATAATTGATAGATAAAGACGTCACGAAAAAGATGTTTACTAAGCGATGAGGGTAGGTAGTTTATGAGTCTTATTATGGCAATACATACAATTCGACAAGCATAGGTTACCGCCATAACCGCGCCCGGCGCGACATTATGTCAAATTGGACACCTCTCCTGCCCATGGCTATGAAAGTAGCATCTAGGAAACCCCAGTGGCAGCCGCAAGTACTGCTTATCGTAGTCCCGAGCGATTCTCTTCCTCGGATCCTCGAAGAGATAGATTCCCAGGGGATTGGAAGCGACGTGGTATAGGTATTTTGAGAACTCTCGGGCGAAGGAGTGGTGTTGCAACAGTGATGCGAGATCTTTCGCAGAGCACTGGTCCTCTTTGAGGGCTCGGATGGCCATGGCCACACACCATTCCCGCAGGGTCGGGACCTTGCTCTCGCCCTGGGCAAACACCAGTTCCACAAGCTCCCGGGACACGGCCAAAGACCCCTCTTGTAAGAATAAATCCTGCAACATGTCCATAGAGTCGTCTTGCAGCCTGGTTATCCCATTGGCGGCAGCATAGAGATGCAGTTTAACCCAGTCCTTAGGGCATCCGCTTAGTGAAAGGTCCAGCTGTTCGTGCAGCCACGTATAAAACAAGCCGAATACTTTCGGTCGGAGGTCCATGACTCGGCAGGTGTCCTCGGTTGTGTTCAGGCCGACAGGACAAGTTGTGGACAGAAGGATCTCCTTGTCGATGGAGAACGGGATCCCCTCCTCGCCCACGAGTACGGTCAAGAACTCCGCGGCGGGGGGACTTTTCAGATGTCAGCCGGCAGCCATTCTACAACAAAAGGCAACTAACCTGCTCTCAGGGCAATCCTCGGAAGCGCTATCCAAGAAGGTGCACGTACTATCAGTCATGGCTCGTCCGCTTTATTACAATAGCCTGGACAGCTGGAGCTGAAGGCTTTCTATCTGAACTTTTTACTAGGTACGTTATATAGCAATTGTACAATATACGATGTATTATATATATACGGTGCTTTGGATACCACCGTAATTATCTGCCAACCAGTTAGGGCATCCAACCGACGCCCTTCACGATCTGATGAGTGAGAGGCTGACCACCATGTATTAAGATAACAATGACAGGATTACGTCTTTGGAAGGTAATTATATGTAAGCAGCGGGTCACTGTCAGCACGCGAGCCGTTCAAGTATTATACAGCTTTTTTTACGAGATCGGTCATCAGTTTACAGTATATTCTACCAATTTATGTACATTCCACAGAAAAATTAAAACATGATCAGTATGTATGCATATATATATATATATAGGGTGACTGCTTTAGAAACAACGATATATAAACAAGCTGCAATAAAAAGACTTAAGTAGACCAAACTCTAGAAATCTACGGACTTCAGAAATATAATTCTATAACAAACTAATAAACGAAGTAAGGACTTAACAAGAAACGAGAGAGTAACCCAGAGCCGAGGAAACAAAGAAAAGAGGGAAGATATGCAGTGTAGTGTAGAGAAAACAAATAGAATCTGTTGCCCCCACCCAAATGGCTACATCATGTATACAAGATCTTAAGATGAAGCAGCGGAGTTGCTCTCATTGATCGATCTATTCATGGCTACACCCTCAATTCGAATTCTTAGGCATCGCACCCGGAAGGAGTCTTTCGAAAGCCAACTGCATGCTTTGATTCTGTGTTTGGAACATGCTCATAAGGGCCTCCATCCTCTCTGTCAACATCTCGATGCCATTGCCGGGGCTGTTATATATCCTATCGGAGTGCCGCCGTAGCGCAATTTGGTCCATTCTATCAGATCGCGTTGGGAGTGGGTATGTGAGTGGAGTATAGGAGCTCTCGTAGCCCTGAACCCATGGAGGGACGGTCCCTGAATCGACACAGAACTGATCGATGTGTCGGTCCGCGTTGTTGCTGCTTAACCACCCTCGTAGGGATGAGCGGGTTATGATATAGTCCGTGTCGTCCGTCATCTGGACCTGTACATATGTCCAAGGCGTACATCCATTGCTCCCCGTACCTGCTAAGAATGCAACACTTATGATCTTTTTAAAGTCTGTAACGGGTCGCATAGCGTGTATATGCTCGTGCGTTTTGATATTGTGTTTTGTGGTCGACTGCTGGTACTCTAGCTCTTTTGTCTTGTCTACATTGGCAGCTATCCGAAGCGCAAGCCTGTTAGGCCCATCGATATCCAAAAAGTATTTCATGCCGGCGAATCCTATCGGAATAGCTTTAGGTTGGAGAGGGTAGTAATAAGCCAAGATATGAAGCGTTTCACCTTGTGCCTGCTTAACACCTTCCCTTATATTTATCATCCGTACGCAAGCAAATGTTAGCGCGCCCGCAGTAATTACACCAATTTCTCTAACAACGGGTCCAATTTCCGGACCACACACCTCAACACCAAAGGCAGAATCTCATGATAGTCTGGCGACCAGCTCTCTAGACTGCATGGCGATGGCCCCCCTCACACCTAATCGACCCTCAGGGACCACCGAACAACATTAGCACATTCGTCCGCCTAATCCCCTCTCCCCTAATAACCTATAGAGCAATAAAAGGCATAGAAATATGCCAATCGTGGCGAACACTCTCCAACTCCCAGAAAGGGACTCTGTTTTGAAAAACCCGGCAGGGAACGTCAGCGCTAGAAGTAGCGCTGCTACGGCCATAAAAGACTTTATCCAGGCCCGAAAAAGAAGCTGCTAAGTAGCCCATAACGTACTGCAGGACTTCGCCGTCCGCCTAGACGAACTTAAAAGCAGCTACAAGTTCTTTAGGAAACCTAAATATACTATAAAGGCGGATCGCTTTTCTAATATTATTATATACTATTTTCTATATAAATATTTTGGCACAGCTGAACCAAGGCGTTTAGGCTCTTCTAATATACGTTTTTGCACTCAAACTCTCTCTTTTCGAAAAAGCATCAGATATAACCCGCTTAAAATTATATAGGCATAAGCAGCAGTTTCTAGTAGCAGCTTACCTTCAATTTCAGCTTGTCAAAATAGAGACTTAATCTTGCGACTTTGCCCTACCAAGGCCCCCTAGTCGCTCCTAGGGAGATTTAACGATAGAAAACTACTCCTCAAGGCCTCTCCAAGACGCTGCCTTGCTGCAAATAATACGGAACTTTTTACTATATAGACCTGCCTACTAGAAACCTTTAAAAACCAAAAGCTTTCCTTTAAAGATGTCCTAAATTGCTCCTCTACTCCTAAAAGCTAGTCTTTATGCTATACTACGCTAAAAGTATAATTTCTAATTTTTAAAAATCAAAATTAGGTTTTCTAGATATTTAATTTTATTACTATAGATATTTTGGTTACTTAATTTAACTATACTGTTATAGGTATTTTTTTTAGTTTTTTTAATTATACTAGTTATAATATAATATTAATTAAAAACCTAGTCAAAAACGAAATAAAAATTTAAACCAGCTGTACTCCGATTTAATTTAAACGGTTCTGTTATTTCGATCCGGCAAAAAACCGCTATTATACTTAGATTATTTTATTTATTAAATTAATAGTATAATTTAAACTTTTTAATATAAAAAAATATTTACGTTTTATATAAAAATCTTTTAAAATTAAATATTATAAATTTAAATATTAAAAATACTATATAATTAGTAAATATATTTATATATTATATTATAAATATTATAATAATCGGTTCGATAATTATAAAATAAAAATTTGTACTAAGTTAATCTAATATATTAATTATAATAATTTATATCTTATAAATAACGAAAAATATCTAGCTAAATTTAAAAAAGTAAAAAATTAACTTATACAACCTACTAAATCTTAACTATAAAAAATCCGCCGTAGTAGGCTAGCAAAATATAAAAAAATAAATCTAGATCTAAAAAATAACTCTAGTTAAAAAAACCTTCCACCGGTGCCCCTAACGGCATCTCAATAATAGCAAAAAGGCGCGTCTCCAGAAGACCAATTAATAGAAGAAAAGAGCGCTACAATCATCGTTGCCCCGGCCCTAGAAGTAATAACGACAGGTACCACCTCTTTTAAAAAGGCCGCCCTTAAATTACCAGTAACTATAAACACTAGCTCCCTTCCGATGGAGATAGAATACGATATAATAGCTACGAAAATAGCAGCTGCTATATACCCCTAGAAACCTAAAGCTCGCCCGAACTAGGGCTACAAGGAGCTCGATAATTTCTCTATAATCGATTAATGACGTATATTAAAAAAGAACATAGAAATAGTACTTGCTAGGCTAGGTAATAAAAAATATCTAAATTACAAATTATATAGCAAAATGTATATAACTCGATACTATTTTATCTTGCTATCCTATCAAAATGCGCGGAATAGAAAATAGACGTTGTATATATATAAAAGCTTTAAATAAGAAATAGTATAAAGACGTAAATAAATGCCTTTTATAATCTATTCGTTTTTATAAACTTTTAAAATAAAGATTTAAAATCTAAACTACGTATTTTAACCTATATTTAAAAAAGTAGCAAAATCCAAACGTATTAATAAAGGCTTTTTTTTATTAAAAAGATTTTATAAATTATTATTAATAAGATTTTATATATTAATATCTACTATATATCGGAAATAACTCTAATTTTTAAATACGTTACCGAAATCGTGCTGCAAAAAAAACTAGTTATTAGAAAAAATTTTAATATTTAGATAACAGAATTTAAGCTAAAAACCCTTAATAGGTATAATAAAGAAGAGTTAGCTATTTAAAATAATAAAAACAGTATAATATTTATAGAAATATTTAGCTAATCTATATATAAATATAGCTATATATTTAATATAATATTTTTAAATATTGTATATATAGAAACGGTAGTTAACTATATATTAGCTAATACTTCCGATTATTTCTCTCTATTTTCCTGGATTCTAACAGAGGAAGACTAGGCGCACCAGTAACGATATAAGATCCGGGTCGATCCGGATAACGCGGAATAATACCGTAATCTATTTGCGGCAAGCCTAATAGGTATCGCTCCTCTAGCCTTAAGTAGCTTGCCAGGGGTAATTGAGGTATATATAAAACATTTAATAAAAGTATTCAAAAGAATGCTAAATTTAGCAAGTATTAAAGTACTAGAAGGCGCAGTTCTTTCTAAATAGTAGACAAAAAAATATGCATAAATAGCGAAAAGGTATAGAAACGTATATATAAAGGCCTTTAAATTTGGCAAAGTTGAACTAAGCTACTCTAATAAATATAAGCATTTTCTAGTAGTAGTCCGGAAATTGAAGAAAAAGTATTAGTAAAAGATTATCGACGGGGCCAGTATTAACGCAGCATTATACAAAATCGTAGCTTGGTATAAAAGCACTTCTGCCCTTAAGCCCCCTCTACTGGTATACGAAGGGCATGTCTATAAAGGGGAGATAGAGAAAGCAGAACTGCTACAAACTATAACCCTAAAGCAGTTTAATAATAGAAACGATTTAGGCAGTTCTACTTCCCCCGGGATACGCCAGGAACGCGCTTTTCCCTAAAATATCTCAACTACTTTCGAAGAGGTGGAAAAGTACATAATAGGAATTTCTAGCACAGCCTCAAGCCTAAATAGCATTATAGTAGACCTCCTTTGCCTTAGGTAAGAGGAGACTAAAGAATATATTTTAGCGCTTTTCTAGAATTATCTACAATAAAGCTATTTCTTTTGTTGCTAAAAACGCGCCGAAGTAGCCATAATATTCAAAATAAAAAAAAAAGACGCCTTATCTGTACAGTTATAGCGTCCTATAGCGCTATTTTTTTACTTAAAGAAAAGGTTTGAACAACTTGTAGCAAAACGTATAGCCTAGATAGCCCTATAATACGGGATTCTCAATCTACAATACAGAGGGGCCTTTTTAAGATATTTTACTATAAACCTGGTATCTGCCCTCCTTTATAATATAGAAATAGCCCTCTCTTAATACCTAGTAATTATGTTAATAACTATAGATATATTAAAAATTTTTGATATATTGTTTAAAAATAAGCTCCTATATAAAATAAAAATATAAGACTAGCCTTTTATTTTATTATCTTTAATAAACTGCTTTTTTATAGAAAAAGTAATTGAAATATATTTTAGCAAATTTATAATCTTAAACTACTTTGTCTAATATGGCATTTTATAAAGCTTTTTTCTATCCCTAGTATTATATATATTCTATTTTACGAAGTTATTTAATTAAAACAAATTGCGGTACTTCGGTTATACCGACGATATCGGGTTTTATAAAATCTCTTTTTTAACAAAAGAAAATATTAAATTGTTTAAAAAAGATATTGCCGACATTTTAACGTAAAAAAACGAAAATAAAGTATAATTTGCTCCCGAAAAATGCGAAATAATATATATTACACGAAGCCGAATATAGGACAACCCGTTTTTAAAGATTCCAAGGTACCTACGGATCGATCTAGTCCCCCTCCAAGCAAGCGACGCCAAATCACTTGACTTAATACTACGATAGCTTAAGGTCTAGTTTGATTATAAACTTAACTTCAAGCGCTACATTAAAAAGTGCGTTTCGAAAACCCTTAAACTTGCTCGATACCTTAGGCGCCTAGCAAATACAAAATATAGCCTGCTAGCAGATATATTAAAAAAAACAGTCGTTATATACATAATTCTTATAATTTTATATAGCTACGAAATATGGTATACGGGGCAAACCAAGCCTCTAATTAGTACCTTAACTATAGACCGCTTAATAGTCAGTGCTAAAGTAGGTCACCTTCTAGAAAAAATAGACAAAACACTCACGGCAGCGGGAAGGGCCACCCTATTTATCTAGCGTACATGCCTAAATAAGATAGTAATAAAAGATATAGAACTCCTAATAGCAAAAGTAGTTTTAGAACAAACGTTTTATAAACAAGCCTATCGGTTTAAAATTATAAACAAAGCGTATTTTTTAATAAATCGTTAATATCTAAACTACGTTATAAAAACTCGTATAATAAACAACAAAAAGCGTCCTATTTCTAAAATATAAAAAATAGTATAACTACTACTAAATATAAAAAAGCCCAAATTCGTAGCTCCTTGCTACAAGGCGGGCTCCTAGGAAGATTTTACAAAAAGCAAAACTAAACATCAAGCAGCTAGGGAGTTCCGGCAATAGCTCTAAACCTTACCGCCTACAAACGTAGTTATCTATTTAAACAGCTTAAAGAGCCTCCGGAATATAAATTATAAATACGCAATTTATTAAAGAAAATATAAAATCGTATATAATATAAGCAGACTGCCTTTCTTTTTGATTAATTTCGACGGAAAAACAGCAGATACATTTAAAGGCCTTAAACACCTCTTAAGAATAATAAACACCTATTTTATACGGAAGACTTAGGTATACCTTAACAACACCAAAGTCATTTAATATTTTAAAAAAAATATCCCCATCTCCGCCTAGAAGGTCTACTTCCGGTTTTAACAGCTGGCTAAACACTATAGCAACGTTATAGTAAAATAGTACCCTAGGTACTGTAGAATACCAGGCAACGAACGCGTTGACAAACTAGCAAAAAAAGAGGTCAAAAAGCCCCCGGATCCGGACTTTAATCCTACAACTTACGATATCAAAACAAAGGCGCATAAGATCCTAAACGAAGCCAAAAATAATCTTTAGGAAATATAGTTAAAAAACTTTTCAAAATACTACAAGAAGTAGAAATTTAGCTACAACGTTACCTACTTTTAAAAATTCCGTATCTTTAATTACTAAAAACTATATTACTAATTTATAATATATATAAATTATAGTAATTTTATATAATATTATAAACATTTTAATTATAAAAACGCCACTTTAAAGTGCCCCTATAGCTACAATATAACGCTGGAGTATTTTATATAATATAAGAAGGCTTGCTGTTATTTCTAATAGTAGCCGGAACGTTTAAAAAAACTCCTAAATATATAAAAAAAGTAAAAAAACTATTTTAATAAAATTATAAAACGCCTAGAGTAGTTTAAAATATTTGTCTTTTTTATAAATATATATAGAAATTTTCGAAATCTATATAGTATTAGTAGCGCCTTATAGGCGCCGGAGAATATTCTTCTATATAATATAAAAGCGGCTGGCCTTTCTATTCTGCTCCCAAATTTCCTCTTCTTTATGCCTTTTTTTTAATATTTCTTTAGTACCAAGGCGGAGCTTCTCTAAGGCCTGACTGCCCACCAAGAACAGCGCCCTCGGGGCTATTAACACGGCCACAAGGCCGGCCATTATGGCTAATTACTACGCAATATAGGTAGGCAAGACCGCCAAACGGAGGGTGGAAGACCTACGAGAACGCTACGGCGCCTACGTTTGATTTGCCCAACGCGCCAAACCGGGCTGGCCGCCCCGATGATGGGTCCGCTGGCTGCGCGGCTGTGGCACGCCCCTATGTCCTATGGGAGGCTCAGGGGAGGGAAAACGACTCATGTACTTGCTAGATGCGGTACAGACTACACCATTTCATGGCCCTTTCCAAGGCGGTTAAATAGCATAATAATAATAATAATAATTATGCCTGCTTAAATGATGGTGGCTTGCGATTTCTGCTGTGCTTGTCCTCGTCTTCGGCCGAGCTATTATCGGAATCTGATTCGGATTGCTTTGACGGAGAAGGTTTTGGCCGAGTCTTTGTTTCAGTATATTCTTGAGATAGTCTTGCCTTTAGGAGTCTCTTTTGTAGAGGGTCTATTAGGTATCCAACCCAAGTTTCGGGCCATTGATGAAGACCTTGCCGGCAAGCTTTTTCGAAGTAGTTCTGGAGCGTTTGTAGTTCGTTCTGGACACGTTTAGGCTGTATAATTCCCAGCTTGTATGTAAGGGCGATATTTCGCTGCATATATTGACAAACGAGTAGTTTATTAGCAGGCATGGTAAATATGTTGATATTGCCTTGTCGATGACGATCCTGTTGGTTATTTTTTTGAATACGTAAATTCTTTGGGGACAAGGCTTTTGCGAGCTCGGCTCCGGCAATTTGACCTTCGAGATCTTTAAAGAACTTTTTAATGATAGGACCTATAGCGCGATGCTCTTTGCCCACCCTTTTGGAGGGCTTAGGAAATTCTTTTTTATCTTCCTTTTCATCGTCCGTCTCTTCGTCCTCCTCCATTTCATCGTTACTTTCATCAGAGTCAAAAGCATTGGGGGCAAAATCTTCGTCCACCTCTATCTTATCTTCTTCATCGGCGGCTTGCGGCTTGCTCTTGAGGAATGAATCGTAATCCTTGCGCTTCCCCGCGTCGGCTAGTGTCTCTTTTGCTCCATTGATCGCTTGGTCTTGCTCAGCTTGCGTCCTGTCTAGCTGGAGTTAGGGGCTTACCTTGAGTGCACTCTCTTGCGGCTTCATCCTTGTTTTTGTCAGGATGGAGGAGGAGAACCAGCTTTTTATGAGCCTTTTTGATCTCTGTCTCGGTAGTATCCGCCTTGACGCCAAGGAGATCGTAAAGTGAGGCTTGCCTTCTGAGTTGTTTTAGAGTGCGGCTCACCGCTTTGCGCCTTTTTTTGGCAATGGAAGGGTTCCTATCAGCCTCCAACGCCGTGATAATTTCGGTGCAAGTGAGACTGATAATATGGTCGATATACAGCGTAACAGTTTTCCTGGTCTGTTCGATCTCTTCTGCAGAGGGCGTGAATCCTGAGTTCAACCTCGCTCCTCCCCAACTGTTTAATATGCTTTGAGTCACGTGGGCTCTGGACTCTTCTAGTTTCCCCTCTTCGGTAATGGTAGAAGGGATTTTTTCCAGGTCGATGTTCTCATGCGATAAACGTGCTTCGGCAACTACTGATGAGATTCCATTTTCAATGGCTGAAAGAAGTTCAGGATTGAGATCGGTGAGAGACTTTCCTGTATCAGCCCCCTCGGGAAGAGCAGGAGGTTGCGATTTGTCGGACATAGTTTCTGGAGCAGACAATTTCTAGTAGTATGTATGCGTGCGTGTTATTTCTGGTTAACATTTCGAGAACGAGCGGCGTGACTGTTTTTATATGTCCACTTGTCTTAGGTATCCTATTTCTTCCGATGAGAAATAACGATGCTATTCTAAGAATTCTATTTTAGCTACTTTATATATATCAAGGCTATATTTAGGAACTTGTTTACCTTTTTTTAGAAACCCTACCACTTTGTTGTTTATTGCAACTTTTATATACATATG